>MUZC01004583.1:966614-990288 GCA_002072015.1 Radix auricularia | reverse complement strand
AGAAAAAAGGTTAGGGGTGGGGGAGGGGTAAGTCACGATAAATCATACGCTTGAAAGGAAAAGGACTGTGGGTTTGTTCGTGCGGATTAATTTTTTTTTTACTGCATTGGTGGATACAATATTGACAAATCTTGGCACACCTATCCACGGTGACATCTAGAAGGCTTTTGAGCTTTACGTAATGAATCGTGTGGGGCCGGTGGTCCATAATGTTGGTTTTTCTTACTTCATCTAATCAAATATAACTTTTCGGGAGCCTCAAATTCATCTTTGCTCACAATTTTTACCTCCTTGTAAAGAATTTAATTTTTTTTACACAGATTGATGTATCTTGAGAAAATACTACTTTTATCCAGAAAAATAAATACAAGTGGGTTTAGAATTAACTATTATATTTTGAACCGAGGTGGGGGCTCTAGACTCTAGATTCATTTGATTTTTCTTATATTAGGTATGGAATATAAATTTACAGATAGTGGATAAATGTCGAGAATACTTACTAAACATGCATTTTATCATCCTCACTCAAATATTGAAAGAGTTTAAAATTCACTCTTTTGTGTGGGGACCCCTGCTTCATTTCCATGTTAACAAAATCTATACAAGATGTATTAAAAAATAATGAGATTAACAACACTTGGGTTGTGCGTGAATGGGACAATATGACAGTATTTAGATGTTAAATATTGCTTAATTTAATTTAAAAGTAATCTTATTATTCATTCCACTTGGGGTTGATCCAATATGTTCTAAAAATGCTATGAATTAATTTTTGATTGAATGGGCCCCCACCAGCGCAAGATTCTTTCTCTGTGTATATAGAAGACCTTGTATTTTTAAGATAAGATTAAGTGACTTTTCATCTGTGACTTTTTTTTCTAGTGTAACTTGAAACTAAATTGCTGTGACTTTTTTTACTTTTACTTTTTTCTAGCTCTGCGGAAATTAAATATTAATTTATCGATTAATCAATTGATTAATCATTAAAATTTTAATTGATTAATATTAATTTGATTGATTAAAATTCAATTAATTTATAAATATTTTGTCCATTTAATAAATAATTTATATCTTTGTAGCTTATATACGTTTCCCTTATTTTAGGATTTATTTAGATGTGCATACGTAAACAACTTTTTTGTTTCTTATTTTTTGCATACCAGTTAATACCAGAACGAATTTTCCGAGTTATTAAGTTATGTCACGAAATTTGGGAGCCATGGAATTAGCGCCACTTACCGATTTCGTAAAATAATGAATGGCAACTTAGCTGTATCTATATATGCATTATAAAAATATAATAAAACGAAATTAATTTTAAAAAATTCCCGATTAATCTTACAATTTTTTTAAAATCAGTATTATCCCTAATTTTTCCGATGACCTAACTGCTTATAGTCTTAGGTTTTTAGTGTGTAATGAATGAGGTGCTGATATACAGGAGATACCCAAATGGACTCAATGGGACAATCTTTATGATTTAAGTTAGGTCGGTCATGTGATGTCTATTAACAGAAAGGTAGTTGCGGTCATGTTCCTATTTCACGGAATTAGATTTATTATCGCGCATTTTATCTGTCAAACTCTCCACCCCTACCTCCAACAACTCATCACCCCCACCCCTTTGCGTACAGATGCTGTCATACCTTGGCGTGACCTTTGTCGGTCAATGTCCGGCCGTCCAAACAATTCCCCTAGGTCGCTTGGTCAACTTTAGGTGTTGCTTTTGAGGAACGTGTCTGTAAAGTGTCTTTGAAGGCGTTTGCCTTCGGGTTTCGGAAAGTGTTGGCAAACATTTAGACTATAGGCTAGTTACGTTTTTATCTTATTTTAGGATTTTTAGAGTTGTAATAATCTTATATATATTGCGCGTCTGTCAGTGTGAACCCGCTATGCGGGAATTCCCGATGGTAAACAAAATGAATAATCATTTTGGTGTTGAGATTATCAGGGCGTGCTTTGCACGTAAAAATAAGTGACGCGATTTCATTTTTTAAAGCTTATATTAATTTTTGAAAAGGAAACGAAGTAAAAAGAGCCGTGATTATTTTAATGCGATTTCTTTAATATTAATATCCCGCTGTGTGTATAAATATGTGTGTATCAGCTGTATATGTTTGTTTTTGTTGTGAGATGAAATGGGTTCTTTTTATGTCGGTAATGTTGCGCCTCTAACAAGGCAATATTTTATTATTTAATTTGTTTTCAAATTACATCTCTAAGCTGTTTTTTAAAAATATATTTTTGAGATGTATTTTATCCAGCCGCTAGACAAAAAATATTGGCTTGACTTTTTCTCCAAATGTCTACATTAAAGTTCAATGTTAAACTAGCCAACGTTGTAATTACAAATCCTAGTCACTGTTCACTGTTTTCTTTAGTGTAATCTTTTAACAATATTTATTTAATATTATTTTATTTCATACGAAGTACACAGTATCATTTTTCCACTGTTCTTCTTATCCTAAAATGGTTATGCTTATATTTAAATAAATACTTATAAATAATTTTAAAAAACGAATAATTTATTCTATGCATTAGAGATGGAAGGTACATTAGTGATACCAGATTACAAACAGATATTCTGTACCTTTTTGGTAGTTTCGGATATATGTAAAAAAATGTTTTGAAAATAACCACCTTCAGTCACCTATTTGAAGGGTACATTTTATTGGTAAAGATATGATCAATAATATCGCCGAACCCAACACTATAGAATAGGGAATGTTAATATGCTTTTTGCATAACTTAGGCTAAACATGCAAGGTAAATTTAAAACCCAAACCTTGAGATTAAATGTGCCTGTTAAACTAATAAACCCTCTTTTCCCCTCCCTTAAGCATCATTATTTCAATAAATATTATCTGGCTAAATAAAAAATCCTATTTATACTGAAAAATGGTTTGAAATGGAATGTATGTTTTGAGAGAGTTTTCTTGAACTAAGGGAATCGTATAATCATAGGAAAACATATTAACGGATAGACAACAGATAAAAGCGTACATTAAAAAATTGTAATGAAAATTTTAAAACACATGTGGGATATTGCGAGAATAATTTGATGGCATTGCATGTGCTTCGGGTAATAACTGTTTAGTTGTCTATTTGTCCAAGTGTGTGTGTGGAATAGCTGTACGCGTGTGTGTTTTGGTTATTTCTAAGTCCGTTAATTTGCGCATCTAACTAGACTTGGAGAATTTATCTTCTTACACCATTCATATTTGTTTGATATTACGGCTTACTGTTTTCTTTATTGTAACATATTATCTGCTTCAGCATCAGAAGTGTGTCGTATTAGAAAAAAATATATTGCAAGCTGGTATGATTTTTGTATAACTCAGTCAACTTTTTGTTGGCAAATCACAACATTAAATTCCCCGAAACTAAATTTATAAATAGAAATATTCACACGGGATAGCCTTTAATGCATGAAGCAAATGATCAGCGATGAAAACAATGTCAATGTGTTTTTAGGTTGGAGATCTATTCACCTCAGGTGATTTAATAATATACATTTTTTTTTCTCGAACGTTTGCTCCATAAACAGCCCAAAAAGGAATAGTATAAGCACAGATTAAGAGTGAAGCTAATAAGTTGAACAGTTATTGTTATATTGAGTGGCAACCTTCTGATCTTTTAAAAGTACTTTTCATGGGTAGGGACAGGAGTCATTAATATTGCCCAACCGTGGGTGGCTCAAACACTATAGCTTAGCAACTGTTTATAATCAGTTTGCACAACTTAACTAAATCAGTAGGGTACCTTTTGAGCCAAAACCTTGCGATGTAAAATATTTCTTTAAAACAAATAAACCGCATACACACCTTACTTAAGCATCTATATTCACATCAGTAATATGGGGCTCGTTAAAAAATATCCTTACTGTTTGACTAAGGTCATACTTATACTGAGAAATAATGTTTTGGAGAGCTTTTCCCATTAATAAAGTAATCATTAGAACAGGTGTTTAAGAGCTAACGTATGATAAAAAATTCATTTAAAAATGGTCGATTTATAGAACAATGGGGTTGCATTGCACACGATTTGGAAACAACTGTACTGTTCTTTAAGGTGTACATATATTAATTTTAAAGAAATATCACAGGTATTACGACTACTTTAACATGTATAGGATCTAGCTTAAGAAAATGCGTGTTCTGTTAAAAAACAACACTAAAAACTCATAACGTGACAAGATATTATGATTTTATTACATAATAATTTATTAGAAGATCAATCTCTCAGCATCATTTTTAAAGCAACAATGTTTTTATGTGATTATTCATGTGAAAAAAATGTGTCTTTTAAACATATAAACCCTATTTTCCACCCTTTTTCCCTAGGCATCAATATTCACATAAATATTATCTGGGCTAAAAAAAATAATTCTATTCGTCTTGAACTAATTTCATACTTAAGACTTCAATATGGAATGGATGTTTTGGAGAGATTTATTTAGCACCAAAGGAATCATAACGAAATATATTATTTTATTTTTATGATTCATGTGAAAAGAAATTGAGCCTTGCCCCTTTGAGTTTTGTAACTGTTAAGGATCTTTGTTATTCTGGTGCAATATATAGAGAAAAAACACGCGTTATTACAGCAGAAATACCATCATTGATGGGTAATATAAAAATTCATCATACTTTCTATTTTCTCGACACACATAATTTGATTTTTATGAAGTAATTTGATTGATTGCTAACTAAATTTCCAGATTCCTTTATACTTATCTAAAAATTTTAAAGGAAATTTGAGACTCAAAAAAAGAAATATAGTTTTTTTGTTGTTTTTTTAAATTGTGCTTATCCTGTAGCATAGCACGGGCATCGCGCTTGTTTACTAATAATAGCCTACAGCACTAAACTATGACTGTAGCCTATAGCCAATGGATAGCGTAAAGCCAGTGGAACAAAGTTATAAAATCCCCGCAACTAGTTCAATCTTGAACCACCGTGGTTGTTGAGGAGGTTGAAAGGTCATGGGAGACCTGCACCAGGTTCTATCTCTTACCATAGAAATTGTAAAGTCATAATATACCTGCACCAGGCTCTATCTCTTACCACCGATGTTGAAAGGTCATAATATACCTCCTCCAGTTTCAGTCTCTTACCTCTGAGGTTGAAAGGTCAAAAGATACCTGCACCAGGCTCAATCTCTTACCATAGAAGTTGAAAGGTCATACAATAACTGCTCCAAGTTCAATCTCTTACCATTAAGGCTGAAAGGTCATAAGATAACCGATCCAGGTTCAATATCTTACCACTGAGGTTAAAAGCTCATAAGATACCTGCACCAGGTTCAATATCTTACTCCTGAGGTTAAAAGGTTATGAGATACCGCAGCAGGTTCAATATCTTAGCACATATATTGAAAGGTCAAAAGATACCTGCGCCAGGCTCAGTCTCTTACCTCTGGGGTTGAAAAGTCACAAGATACCTCCATCATGTTCAATCTCTTATTAAGCTTAAGAATGAACAAGGTGCAAACGCTTATTCCACAGTTCTAATTAAATAGTTTAAAAAATATTTTAAAACAGCGTTATCCTCTCTCATTGAATTGAAAAGGACATAACCGAGTAGCTCTACCTTCTTTTTAAAATAACTTTCAAAGGATTATCACCCTTTACTTTAATCACATTAAAGAACACTTTCGGAGTCTTTCCCTGCTCATTAAGTGGCACATTTCCTTCGATAAAATCTCGTTAAGAATATTTTTTTTAAAAATATATACTATACGTAAAATGCAATTTTCTCCACTCATCTGGCATCTGGTTAGTAGGGAAATTACGCTTTTGTTTTGAACACGATTAGATATTTGATTGGATGAGTGTGAAAGGGTTCACTCTTCGTGGCAAAAAAGATTAATTTCGACATTCGGCTCAAAATGAGCTGAAAGAGCCCAGAGTGAATAATTTTCCTAAAAAATCTAATAATGTCTTTACTCTTTACTATACTTGCTACACCACCTTCTGGTTTGAGGTGCTTTAAATTTGTCCAAACCAAATTGTAGGAATAAGCTCCTTGTGTTACTGTGCGGAGTCGCTCAAGCGTTGGCTACTTTGAAATCGCTGTTGACACAGTGAGCCGGATTATCCGACGTCGCAGACAGGGTCCGGCCCGCGGGCTCTACTTGGCCAATCCCTCGCCTACACTGACGATATATTAAAGATTAAAGTCAAGATAGACGTACTAGGTTATGACATGATGTGGCTTGTTATAGTATATTGAAGTGCTAATGGTTTTTATCCTCGGTAATCTATATTTGGTTTTATCAGCATGTTACTTTTTTTTCTAAATGTTTACTCTCTTTGGTCATGACCATGCTCAAAAGGCAGTTTATTTATTTTTCTAAATTAAAGAAATGGCTGTTTTTCATTAGCTCATTAAAATGTATACATTCTTAGATATATGTAATCAGCAGTATTTGTGGCCATAATTATTGATAAAAATTGGATTCTTGATCTCCCCCTTGGCGTGGAACTTTATCAAATGATCCGCATTAAGAGGATTGTACTATTGTGTAAGTGTATGATATACAATACTTTTGAGAAATCATCTTTCATACGGTAAACAGTGCTATTAGCCTTCTAAATATTATAAAATGCTCCATCTCCAAAAGCAATTATTAATGTGAACCTGAGTCAAAAGCACTAAAATGGGATTTTTGCAATTTCAGATAACATTTTAGAGACTTAAAAAATATTCATTTATATTCTTCATAAATCTCGGTCCGAGCCTAGAAAATGTTAACAAAATACTTTACTGTCACCTTAAGAAATGTGTTTCTGAAACAGCGTGACTGGGAATTTGTGTAGATGAGAAATGGCAACACTTTTTTAGGATATGGGTGAGAAAATCATAATTTGGAGGTGAAGGTAAAATTTAGAGAGGAAAAAAAAATGTAGGAATGGGTCAGGCGTTTTTAAAGAGGGAGCTGTGGTGACATGGGGGTGGGAGTGGGGGTAAAAATGTGTGGGAGTGCACACACACAATAAACCTCGGTGCACAATAACATTGAGCAGGGAGGCACATGCAGGGGCGCCTATTGAGTTGCACCGTCAATAGTGGACGCAGATCACTAACACACATTGGTGGAAAACTCATAAAGACGGGCGTTGTTTTAGAAAAGTTTACATTTTGATTATTTTTACTAAAATTGTCTTACAAATATTTAAACCAATAATTCTGTATTATTTTTTATGTCAAATTTATATCAATAGCTTCAATCGGATATGTTAGGAGAAAACCGTTAAGTGATGAATTGTTTATATTTTATTTTTAAAAAAATATTTTTAAAAATAAACAACAAAAAGCAACTATTGAAATTATGTTCTAATACGTCCACCTCTTTGTGTGTTATCTTGGCTAATAAAAGGATTTAAGTCAACGAACATGAGTCCATGGAAGCAATTGTTACAATGCGAATTATTTGTAGAATTTCTCGTTAGTTGAACATTTTGGCTGTTAACTTCCTAGAAGTTTGCTTAAATCAATTAGTTAAAAGTTGGAAGGATGAGTTAATTTGTGCGTGTGGGGGGGGGGGGTTCTCCCCAGGAAATTATTTATACATACAGCACATTGTTATATCTTCTTTTAGAGTCATGAATTTTACCAGGATGTTCTATATTTGGATCATAAATTGCTATAAAAGTAGGTTGTTTTTTTTTAAAATTCAAATATTTATTTATTTATTTCCCTAGTATTGTTAGTGAGTTACAGTAAGTTTTAATTTATATGTCCAATATCGTTGTCATTTGACAAGCCCCGTTACGTGGTAAAGACGTTAAACTTATAATTACACTATTTTATAAGATGTCGGTTAATGTAAAGTTTTAGGGGAGGTGAACTGTAGTGAAGGGCGGTGACTGCGATTGGACGGTGGACGTCTGTTGCTGGCTGGTGCGGCTGTTAGCGTGGCTGTCGGTGAGTGACATCAATAGGAAGGTCTGTCACACAGATCAGCTTATCAAGATATACGGTCTGGCAGTGAAATTCGGCCAACAGTAAAATACTTCGCTTTATTTTGCATTGCGTCTATTGGGATAACAATTTCATTGAACAATTTCATTGTGATAAACGGACATCTAATTCCTAAAGTATCAGGATTCAGGTATTGACTTAAAATTCGAGATTTAAAATATTTGATAAAATCTCGAATTATTTAGAATAAGGAGAATAAATGAATTTTGATTTAAAAAATAAATAAATTCAAGTTAGCATTTTTCATAGCTTTAAACGGATAATTAAAGCCGCCAATAGAAATTAATGGCGTTATGAAACATTTTAATTTTGTGAAAGTTATTGCTGCAATCAGCTACACGAGTGATAGACCCTAGCTAGTGTATTAAAATTTTAACGTAGACTTAGATACACGCAATGTGAACGGGTGGTCTTGCGTGCTCACATTCAATGTTATGCATCATTTATGTTATGAGTCATAGTCTAGAAGCTTTAAAAATTATTGTAATGTTTTATGACACTATGCCTAACACTCAAAGCTGGAAGTGATACAGTCGTAAATTCTTAGACTGGTGGAATTCCAAATCGATAATTACAGGAAATAATGATGTCTGATAATCAGATCCTGAGTTGGTAATGTCCAATAGCTAGAGGTAAGAGGCCAGTCAAATAAAATACCGATCTGTTTAATATGACCTAGTTGGGTGTTCAACTGGAATGTTTGTATGACGTGTCGTTTATGCAGTAGGGCAGTAGGTTGTCTGCTTGTTTGTGTGGGGGGGGGGGCTGTCTCAACTCTAGATCATGTTCACGTATAATATACCTTATATTATTCTCATATTTTCACCTGTAGTAATTTAAAAAACCTATAACTTTTCATATTCTTTTTTCAAATCATTTTAATGACTATTTTGTGATAGCAATAATTTTATGTGTGTGAGATCCCTGGTCTCTCCTGCACAGCAAATCTTTACTAAGATTGAGCTTTGATTTTTAAAAATAAAATCATGCAAAATAAAATAAACTTGTGGGTATGCAGTATTTCAATTTCAAGTTTGTTAAGGTATTCTTTTGTAAAGAGATTCATATAATTATATTAGTTAAGTTAGTGCAGGAAAAATTCTTAATACTGTTTACATGACCTCTCTGTCATGGTTGAGAAGAACTGGGTTGGGGACGGGTGGGTGTGCTGTAGAAAGAAGACCCCCATTTCTCATTCCTTTGCCCCGTGCAGCTCGTTGCTGGTAGCGGAAGTGATTTGTTTTGTTTTTAGTTTTTATTTTATTTGCTGCTTGACCGAATTTCACCGCCGTGGCACAGTTTTTTATTTTGTTTTATTTTTAATAATGATGTGTTGCAGGGGTGGAGGTGGAGGGGAGGACGAGATCGATGGATGGATGGATGCTCCGTCTGTCGGCTGGCTAGCAGACGAACGAACGACCTTCTCCCTCTAAGTTCCCTGGGCCTTTGTCAGAAACCGTTTCTATTTTTAGTCTCGTGAACTCCTTTCCCCCTTTGGCCTCACTTTAGTAGACTACTTGTGTTAACGGCTTCTACTGTAGCTTTTGTTGTTGTTATTGTTGTTAACCTTTGATGTGTCGTCGCTTCTTGCTGGTGCTTCTTACAAATGTATTTAATTGTGGCTGTCTGCATATATGATGCAACGACGGTGTATTCAAAGGATCGGGATTAAATGTTTGGGCCTTATTTCACCATCGTCTCAGATTCAAGACGTTCCAAGTCGTATGTGAAGAGTTTTTTTTTTTTAAAGGGGAGACACCTATGCCCAAGGAGAGAGGAGGCTCGTTGCTGGACGTGTGCCCCACAGTGCGTGCATTTGTATTCTAAATGTGTGTGCGTCTGAATAATTACTGTTAAATAATTGAACAGTGATGTGTAATACGGTTGCATTTGGATGCACCAGTGAACTGACCATGGCAACTGGGTCTGTGTGTGTATGCAGCTCTTAGTGTCTGAGTGTGTGCAGTGTGGCTTGCTGGCCGTTGGGCCTATGGGGAGCTGACCTAGTCCCCATTCATTCCTCCATTTCGTGTTTTTAGCACGGCACGAACCAGTTTTGTTGGAGGCACAGATGGCTTCGCTATTATTCTAACCGGTTCGGTATGCTGTCTCATTCGTATACCTTCAAGTGTGTCTTATATATTATACATGCTTTACTAGACTGTGAAGATAAGTTTCTGTTCAGTACTTTTTTTCCCTCATGACGATTGACGAAAATATAAATGGTTCTAGTGCTTTTAATTTACAATTTACTAGTCAGCTTTAGAATCATTTACGTACTTCTTTTAAACTGATTTTCAATTTAAAATTTGAAATAATTTTATTCTTAAAAAGGGAGCACCTGTTAACTCCTCTCATATAATAGTAGTCAGTGTATTAGTTCAATTATTTCATGCAGCATGCATCTCCCTAGCCCACACCTATAGTTTGACTCACCACTAAAACTGAAGCATTTTATTATAATTCATTGGAATTTGTATGCAATCATAGCAAAAATGATAATATTAATAGGCATACTAGGCCCATTTATTTGCAAGTACAAATAGTCTTTGGTTGTAATAAATATCAGCGGGGTACGACAAATATTATAGAATGAAAGTATCCACTCATAGTCTTAACTTAAAGGATACCCTTTAAAAATAAACCAAATTTAAATAACAGATGCTCTCTCGATTGCTTAACTTTTTTTTGAAAATAATATGTTCAGTAATAAAAAATTCATTATTCTTTAAAATAATATGTTAAGGGTTGTTTCCAAGTTCTAGAATCAACTACTGTAGATACTTGTACGATGGTAAACCAAACCATGTTGTGTATAAAAAATAGGATTTAGAAATGACACCTTTATCAGTAGGTTTACAGGTTTACTTGGAGTTGTTGCCGATTAGTTTTTAATCTCTTAAATTTTAATTTTGAACGTACTATCTACTCTTTGCCCCCCCCCTTCTCAAAATTAAATAAATAATTATTAAATTCCTTGCAGCACACAGATTTGTTGTAGTAAAATAAGGTTTGTTTATGGATTTAGAGTGCCGCTTTTCGCCATCTTCTGAAATGTATCACTGAATGAATTCTGGAAAGTTTAATGTAGTCCCTCTTGTTTTATTCAAATTATCGTTGACAAAAGCGGAATCTAGCTGAAAGATACAGACCATTGGAGTAATTGGAGGACGGAAAGGGATCAACAAAGGAAATAAGAACAACTTCGACTTATTGAATGAACTCAGGCAGGAAAGAAAAAATATTTTTAGACAATGAAATATTGTTTGAACTTTGAACACTTTGACAAGTATTAAAAAACTAACTTATTGTGGGTTAAATGTGTTTATAACTGAACAACTGTGGGAATTTTGACATTGTTATACACTGATGTAAGTGTGCTAGTTTAATTTAGCTTGGTTTAGGCTTAGGTGTAAAATAGATTTCTTCTGTCCCAAAATGATGTTGATTTTTTAAAAAACTTTGTAGTTAACTTGAAAATTTTGGAAATCTTTAGATCCAGTTAACAGCCTCTGTAGGAGGTACCTAAATGGTTGATCTCAAAATGGCATGTTTGCCCTGCCTACTCAATGTTGGATAAGAGGGTTACTCGACAGTAACTGGTCTAGAGTAAATACAGGTGTCAGCATTTGTGGGCTTGGTGTTAGGAGTTAAGAACTTGATATGTATAGATTATGTGTGCATGCAGTCAGTCACCCTCAGGCCTTCAGTTTTATTTGGATTTGTTCTTCTGCAGCTTGCTCTCGCTTTTTGGTCTGTGCCACTTTGGTGGAGTGAATGTTTTGTTTTTGTTTATGTTTTTTTTCCCTAAAAGGAAGAGGTAGAGTCTAGGTCCATAAAACTTGAACGTGAAGTCGTGTCGGTGATGGAGGGACCATTAGACAAGTTTGAAAAGCGTGACCACCATCTAAGCAGCTGTGGGGGCTCAAGTTTCCCTGGGAAAGCACACTGGATGTGAGGAGCAGACACTCACACTGATGCATTTGTGCCCGTGGGAGTTGAGTTGTTGAATCACTCTCACATTCTGTGATCTCAGGCAAGCCACATCTTACAACCATAAACCCTGTGACAACAGTTTTTCCATTCTCATCCTTCTTTTCTTTCTTAACCGTCCTAGTTTTTCTTCATCATCAACTGTATTTTACTCTGCCTTTTTTCCGGTAAATATTAAACCCACTTTTGAGACTTAATTAGAAAAACAAAAATAATATTTGAATTCCACCACCCCCCTTTTTCCGCGGTTAATAGTAAAATGTGTAGTGAATGCTTCATTCCAAAACTATTTAGGCTAGGTCCGTCACGGTGCATGGCTTCAGTTCAGTTGTTCGAAAAGGTGGCGGTATGGTCGTAATGAATTTATTCTTTTAGAAAAATTTCCAAATACTTGGTCAGCTAATGCTGTCCAGGCTACTACACTTATTTCCTCACATCAGTGTTGGGCGGGTGTTCAAAGGTGTATATTAATTGTCATATCAAATCGCGTCATCATTAATGTCACAGTCGTTCTATTGTTTCAAGTAAAATATCGAAAGTCGTTAAATAAATTTGATGAAATTACTTAAAGTAAGCATTAGATCAATGATCAATTGATGGCTAAAACAAATATACAGTAGCATGGCCAATGGTTAGGTTAAACGAGACGTGGCGTTTAACACAAACCAGCCTTTGAACTAGGACTGTTGCTCTATAAGTATGTGAAATAAGATAAGGTTTTATTTATTGTCACCTCAGATATCTTGTGCAACGTTTTAAGACGGAATTCGAATGTCTGGTAAATAACTGCGAGCTAGCGAGATGGCGACCATGATATCACAAGATGAGAGCCGACGTGTACAGATCGATCGCCCTAAATATTTGCGTCAGCAGATTGCAAAGAAAAGTAGTTATTTCAAAACTCGATGGGTTATTATGCTGAACAGAGGAAAGCCAAAGGTTCCTCCAATTTAGGTGACAGTCCGTTTTTTTTTTTTTTTTGGTTGTTGATGAATTTGAGGTTTCGTTTGTGTTTTTGTGTGTGACGTGTGTCGATTACTCGTTGATATCATACACTGATATGTGGGGATGTAATTAGATTAATCAGTTCTCGATCTCTTATCATCTCTGTTTAGCATTTATTCTTTGAAAAATTGAGCTTGTTTTAAAACGGTCACCAGTCGTCCAATATCCTATTGATCTGGATTAGCTTCGTGCTATGTACTAGGTCTCCATAAAACGGGTTTATGTCTTTCTGTTTATCTAGTGACATAAACGACATCTGGGTTTAGTGTTCTGGTCTTTTTTCCTTCTATTTTTTAAAAGAGAAATGAGACATTACTTCCAATACGCAACAGCAACTTGAGTTATTTAAGAAACTTATTCCTAATGGTCGTGTCTACCTTGTTTTACCAAAGATATCTAATCCAAATGAATAGTTAGATCCCAGTGACTCCTCTCAAAGACAAGGGTGAATGGCGTGATTGAAACGTGTGCTGCGTCTACCCACCTCGTCTTCACTAGTCCTTGAGTCGATAAATGCATGGATAACCGTACTGTGATAGGTTTCATCCGCATTTTTAAGATTTGCAAATGATTTTCCTCTTACAATTTCAAATGATTGACGTCAGGCTCATCCATGGAAGTTTATTCATTCATTGATCTTGGCATGTAGTATACGTTTAATTAAAGGTGGCAGCATAATGAAAATTGTCGACTTAAATCTGGCACACGTCGAGGCAACAGGCGGGTGGGTAGTTTGGCCATCAAGCACATGTCACCTAAGTGTAACAGGATAGGACCCAGTGGGATTCTAATCTCGACCGGACTGCTCGCAAATCTTTTTCCCCTTTTGCCTAGAGTTGGTCCTTAAAAGTAGACTGACCGCTTACTTTTTGTGTAATGTCTGGTAATTAGAGGCATTTAGACTTGACCGCTCTAAACTCACCGTATTTATCTCCACTGCGGTGGGCAGAACAAAGCTTGTTGAGATCGATAGCGGTCGGCTAACCAGGCTTCTCCAATAGACTGTCGTGCCGCTCAGCTGCGATGATGTAATGTCACTGGAAATGGTGAACATGGATGGCTTGCTCTGGCGTCATTCTGTTTTGCGGGTTAAACCTTCTCCCCTATAGAATCCTGTACGTAGGCGTTTTCACAAATGCTACTGGAAAGTTAAAAAACTGGAAACATATGTCTGTATGAGTATGAATTCACCTCCCGTTTTTATTTTGTCCGCATTATTTCATCACTCAAGTCAAAGCTTACAATTTATGATTATTATTATTATTATGTTTTACAATGAACATTCCTTTCATATGTATTTTTGAGGGAGAAAGAAAAAATGTTTTAGCTAAAATCTCAAGTTACATTTTGTAGTAATTCTTTAAAGTCTTACATTGACATTAATTGAAAAGGTAAATGAATTATTTTTAATGCATTTAAACCTTATTTTTCATCGAGGCATCATGAAAAATCATCAATCAGCTCCTTGCATGACCATCCCATGTTTTGAACATAGATCCACTAACCACCATCCATCTCTATTCTGTAAGGTTTGTTTGACCTGTGCTGAAACACCTCAACTCTTGTGGGATTAAGTACATTTAGGCGAAGCTCCTTTTCTCTCTCTCACGCTAACGTCAGAGCTGACTCTCGTGCCCGGATCCTTGTGTGTTCATACCTTAAATAAATATATCTCGAAGCACCTATCTCTGGTTAGGATACCAGGACTTAGTATGATCTGATAGACGGCGAACACAATGGATTCGTTCTACAGCTTCTGAGGCGAACGCGCTTTTGTGGACGATTGGGAGAGTATTGATTTATGGAGAGTTTATTCCGGTTAAGGCGTAGTCTGGTTAATTCGCCTGACTTGTTCCGGTGAATTATTGCAGCTATCCGAGTCGGTACCATGGTACTTCCGATGTGAGCTCATCATCACCTTCCAACATTTGTGTGGGATGAGGGACATAATAAGTGAGACTGACAAGTGCTGACACTCCTTGCTTCTCTATCCCACTCAAGGTCTGCCCGAGTCTACAGTTCATTTGATACATCTGAAGTTTGTTTAGCGTTAAACCTGACAGAAAGAAACTGCTATCATGTTTTCATAGCATTACATTAGGAATGCGCAGTTGAGGTGGTTCATTGTGGGCTGTTGCTTCTGCGCATGCATTCAGCCGCATGCTGGTACGTCCTAAAGTAGGCCAGCGCTTGCATCACCAGCCTTGTCTCTGGCTCCTGAAGAAGTCGGTCATTGGAGTTGTTCCTTCCTGAGCAACGGAAGAGTTAAGGCTTTCGTCGTGTACTCTACATCAACCTCAACATGTTCTCTCAACTGTGCCTTCTCCCCCTTCTTCATATCGTCGTCTTCGTGCGCTTAGATAGAGCAGTGGTGGCGAGGGAATAGCCTCCACATCGTCGCCTACACGGAGCAGACTCTCAACGACGACAGCAGTTTATGTTGTTTCGTCGCTCCAGTGAGAACGGCGGTGGGTCTGAAAGACTCAAGGAAGAGCGAGGCCAGTTCCTGCTGACCAAGAGCAGGCGAGGGGGACGTTCAGGGTAGAAGTTATTTTGATCACGGGGATTCAGAAGATCTGCTTTAAGTTTGGTTCAGGAGACGGAGCGAAAAAAGGTAAAGTAAGCACATACACAAATGTTCCTTTGATGTTGTAACTATTTGGAAAAGTTTTGCTTTGGAGCAGTTAATGAGATAGATAAAATGTTACATTTCTTGATCTCTAGTCACGTGTTTGGAGTCAACATATATTGTACAATGACAATGGTGATGTTATTCAACCATTGCTGTTATATGATGATTTTCAACCAATGTTTGTTATAAAATTTGCTTGTATTGATTGTTGGTTTGCAACTCGAAGAGAAGAAAGATGTATGGGTTCTATCAATAAACCCCTTCGCCAAATCGTTGTAAAAAATGAAATGCAACCTATGTGCATTTTCCCTTTTACCACGTCACTGCTTTCTTATCAAACGATTTTTTATAGGTCACCAATTTCACACCTTGACCCTATTTGTATCCATATTAAATAACCCAGGTAAAGATAAGGACAACACGTCTTAGACAAGATTAAAAACTATCCATTAAATCCGGTTATTTATAAAAGCCAACTTTTTCACGTTAAATTTTCATCAGCTGTGGTACACTTAAAGATAGTACACATCTCATCTTTACTGGGTTTTTTTTTTTATTGTCAAGACCTTTTAATTAAGCATCTATGTGATACAACCACGCCTCTCACTTACTCTCTTTATTCTTCATAACTAGTTTTATTGTTATTCAATGAACATTTCATGAACATAGATTTGTATCATTGAAATAAAAATCCAATGATAGTGGTTTCATCGTGACACCCTGTACAAACAATTCTTAAGTCCCGGAAAATCTCTGGCAAGAACCCTACGCGCCTTTGGTATAGTTAAAAGACAGTATTCCTTTTTTTAGTTTGAGAAGCTTTGGATAGTTGGTTTTGTAGTCGTCTGCTACATGACATTGATGTTCAGTGTATCCCTGTGTTCTCTGTGGCCGAGGGGTGGGGCCTGTGCACATATTTATGTTCGCTGTTGTTAGCTATCGGTGTATTTTGTTTGCACTGACTTTTGATAATGGCATGGTTAAATCTAGTAAAATTGAACGAGTAGATTTGCGTCGCGTCGCCGAATGACGTCATGTCCGCTTTTAGGACTAATGTGTATCGATTACTATAAAACAAAACTTTACTGCAGAAAGATGGGGAAAGGTAATGCGGGGGTTTATAAAGACTAAGTGTGGGGTGGGGGGGCGAGGTGTTAACATGCCAGTGAGAACAACTTATTTATCCCATGTGGCGTAAGGGTCATATTTGTTTTATTTTTCATACCTTTTTTTTGTTTTTGTTCGCCGAGGAGGAAGGCTTTTAGCCGATACGTTCGTTGTTTTGTGGCGTCCTGTCAGGACAACGTATATCCTTAAGTACCTAATTTTTTTAGTCTTAAATTTCATGTTAGTGTATAAATGTATAGTGTATTTGTCAGGTGTTAACAATTAAGTTAAATGTCAGACTAGGGTTTATCTAACAATGCGGAATGACATGACACCGTAGAAATCTTATACTGAGACAGTTGGACAGTTTTGGGGGTGTTTATTGGATCGTTTCTCAGTATATATAAGTCCAGGGGAATAAGTGCTGTACACGTGACACGGTTGTTCAACATAAAGTGGGGGGTGGGAGTGGGATGAACTCTTGAGTTTATAAATGATGTTACCAAACCTAGCGGATAATTTTCACAGGCTCTTAACCGTGTTCGCAGCATCAACGCTTTTTTTTTTTTTTAAAATAAAAAATTATTATTATTATTAAACATTGCCCGCACCTCCACTTTGTTAAGTATGACGGATATACCCAAAGCATTGAATTGTGAAAGAAAATGCGAATAAACTATATTTTATGTGTCTCTCCCTCTTTAGCCTTAATACTCTGTTCCCTCTCTCCGTAATTTCATTATTGAATTATTAACTAAAAATTAACTAATATGAAAAAAATAATAATTTTAAATGCGTTGCTCTACTAATGTTTCAGTGCCTTGCTTCATTTGGCAATGTTGTATGGCTTGAGCTCAATAGAAAGAATTACGGTAACTGACGCAACATATTATAATTTGTTTTTAGGGGGATATTATCTGAAGAAAATAGCTCCAGTAATTCATCTCATGCCATGAGTTTCGATTATTTAGTTTTACGAAATAAGTGTAAGAGCGACATTCTGTTGGCCAAGACGAAACATGTCCTGTTTGTGGTTATTTCACCCCTTACGCTTTGAATGTTCATTCAGTTTCCATAGGAAAGACTGCACTCAAATTAAATAATATAAACACCCAGTGGTGTGGTTCTGGTAATAACGCATGCGATGTACGACAGTCTACAGCAGTTAGTTTAGTTGAAACGCTGAGGAGCGATGTACGACAGTCTACAGCAGTTAGTTTAGTTGAAAAATCGTGTTTTGATGAGCGCTGTAAAAATATTTAATATGATGACGTCATTGTTTGGTGTGCATCGGTACGCAAAATACAACCCCTATTATTATTATTAAATAAATACTTTGCGTACATTTCATAAAGTTTAATAATTCGTATTTATCAAAAAAGGACAAGTTAGTTGGTCTTTAAAAAAAAGGTTGGCGCCGTAGGCGCCCAAAAAACGGGGGCGCCGCAGGCGCCACGGCGCCTGGCACAATCTAGTTAAAGAAATAATGGTACAGAAGACAAACCTGAAAAAAAAAAAAAAGACGGCAAAAGAGGTCGTTTCGGCGAAAGGACATTCGTGTCAACACAGGCCTTCATTAGATCTTGTATCCAAATATAAATATCTGCCATTTCACTTTAGGGATAAAAATGAAAAGTTCATTTCATGTGTTGTCTTCCTTTAAGCACCTTTGTAAGTGGGTACATTACATTCAAGATTTGATATTGGCAATTATTTGATGGCAGAATTGAATACTAACTTCCACCTTGTTTCCTATATGATTGATGAGTCGCTGAAATATATTCCTACACCCTAAACAAGAAACATGCCCTTGTTTAAGGCCAGTCGTCCATCAATGAAATCCAAGTTAGGATCAGGTCACGTGGCAGAGCGCCAGGCCGTGGGCTATAACAGGTGCCATACCATGCATTGTTGGATAGTTAGGATGACTCAATCACAAAGAGCATGGGAATAACAGGAGGGGGGGGGCTTTAAGACTCGATTCTTTTTGGAATTATTTCTTTAAACTACAAAACACGATTTTTAACAATACAAAAGGGATAGCCCTTACTAACACATGCAGTTTGTCTTGGGATAACATAAGCAGCATTGTTTGTTTACCATCACTTTTGTTGATCAACTTTACTTTATAAAGATTGCCCCATCCTTTTAACCAAATGTCCATTTCCATATTCGATACATTGGTTAAAGTTCAACTCATTGGGCTATAAGAGTATTTAGTATCAACTCTCTAAAACCCACTATTTTATTCTTTTCTATTACAAATGCTCCTACTAAACAGAATATTCTTGCGTCATTCGCTTATCTATGGTTTATGTCTTTCAATATTAATAATGTGTTAGTTTTCCTGGTTTGTTCAAAGCAACCTATTCAACGCTTGAATTCTAGACGAGAATGAGGATTTGTATGTATTTGTTCTTTCATATGGAACAAAAAAACAGGTGCTATTTTTTAATATCCCCAGTCAATCTGAGTCTTGTATTAGGTTGTCTTTTTGTTGTATTTCTAGAGTTAGTTGTCATATGTATTGTTACGACTTCACTCTTTACGACATTACTTTTAAACATCAATTTTCATAAACCGAATACGAAGCTTGGTAATAGGCTGTTTATTTAATACTCATTAAGTGCCTGTTTGTTTTTTACACTTCAGCCTATGGGTACATGGCACAGTGATGTGAATTCTGGCATATTTGAGCCTCTTGAATTCCGCCATTGAACACCATTAGTTTAATTATAGGTGTCGATGGAGATGCTATGTTAACAAACAAGTAGTGAGATCGCTCAGTTTAAAAAAATACTTGTTTAATCCACTCAACGCTGAGCTGTCAATAGCCACACTCTGAAATAATGGGATCAATTAGCCGTGCGTCATCAGTTCTGTCAACGAGGACGTCTGACGTCTGCAAAGGGACAGCCGAGACGTCATACGCGCTGTCAAAGTTGTTGATGTGTCAACAGAATGCTATTATATGTGCTCGAAAAATCTACAATTAAAGGGTCGTTACATTTTGTTGTGATGTCATTGCACCAGACTGACTTGAGTTGGTTGTAGTGACATCGATACCAGGTGTCTGGCGACAGTCATTTCACATTGATTTTTCTGTTTCATCACCCTTTTCTTGAGGTAGACAGAATTGAATTGTAAGGTGGGAGGAAACCTGGAAAAAGACACATCAGAACACGACCCTGTCAATAAGAAGCCCTCTTGGGTGAACGAAGCGTAAAAACAAAGCAAAATAAAATGTAAAAACTGGGCTGCGCTTCAATGTTCAGGAAGGCCGCGTTGTTTTGACTTCTCATTGACGTGAGTCCCTTGCCTACTCCTGTGAGCTTATAACTGATCTAGATGGTGGTGGGGGTGACAGTAAGAGACAAGTAATCATGCCCCTCCCCAAGCCAAACTGTACAATAAATATTTAAAAAATCTTACAGCGAAGACGCAAGAAGGCGCTGTAATGGGGCATTCGATTACGTCACGACTCTTAGAGATGAGTGGCAGGCAGTACAGCGATGGCCACTCGCATCATAGGCCGTGTGACATGATAAGAGTAGATGCAAGTATAGAGCAGTCAGTACACGTTCGTCCTTCGCATGTGGAGATGGCCGATGTTTTTTTATTGGTTGGTGATTATATAAGGTTTACACGTTTTGGGTGTTTGTCGAATTGGAGGCGATTATGGTTTTCTTAGTCTTTGTTTTGTGAAGGTGTGAATGGTGGGTTTACTCCGTTCTGTGAAGGTTTGAAATGTGGGCATTGTGGGTTTAATCCGTGACGACTGAGCTCCAACAGTCGGTTGGTCTCGCTTGCTTTTACGAGACCAAGTAATTATTTCCTATCACTTTCATCTTCGCTGATTTGTTTTTATACGCATATGCTTTTAACTTCTTCCCGCGAGCCTGGCGTTTTCATCTGGAAAATTCACCGGACAGATTTATCAGCAGTGTGACATTGTCTCAACATGTGCCGCCCATCTTCCTTGTCCTCGGTGAGCTTATCAATGGATATTTAACACCCCTTTTTAATCACCTTCTTTATTTTATTTTGCGTACAAAGGCAGCCTTTTTGTAATTGAGTTTCACCTATTTAACAACGGTGACATCGACCTATTGCAGAAAGTGGTGTCAGCTTTTCTAGGAATGGATAAGCGTTCATGCGTGTCGAGTCAGTAAATAGAGGTATAAGGTAGTTTAAGGCTTGGGCGAAGACAGTGCTGTTTTTAGAGCCGTGAAACATTTTTGAAACTGTTATGAAGGACCTGTTATTGGTAACAAAACTGGGCGCCGAGGCGCACACTTCTTTGACACCTACGATCATAGCATGTATAGGGCCTGATTTCTGCTCTAATTTTTAACGTGTACAGATAATCGATTCACTTATCCAAAGCTAGGAATACCTAGCCTGCCGCCTTCCATCGAATTACAATGATATACATTGCTTCAGCCTTTAAAACTGGTCGTATGTGGCTCGTTGGTACAATATTAAAAATACAACTTATATGTGGTTGATATTAGTCACTCACATTTGAATTACATGAAATAAATTCTATTTTAAGAATACACGTGGGACTTGTAAGATGATTAATTATTGAGGCATGCTCATTACATATGCTCATATTGCAGATATTTTAAGTATGGCCCATGGCTTACACTGTATATCAAGTACCACTGAGATACTGAACATCTGATCACATTGATTTCATTACAGCACATGATATAAGATGCTTTCTGCAGCACACAATGATATAGCATGTCCTATATAGCAAACAAGGATATAACATGCCCTATACAACCAACAAGGATATAACATGCCCTAAAAAGCACACAATGTTGTATCACACACCCTATGCATGGATTACTTTCAAAGGTTACTGTAAAACATATTATATTGTTCTCCGTAATTATTGGGTAAGTTCATAAGCTTTGACAAATTTAATTTATATAAAATGTTATTGTTAAAGTTTAACATTTCCAGTAACGCAACCCTATATTCATGGGAATTAAAATATGTAATTGTTAAGAAAAATATTTAATCATGAAAAGTTATATATTTTTTTATCATTTATGGTGTTTACAGGAAAGTGTAGGTTGGGTTAATAAGTTGAGAATTTGGGTTTTAAAAAACTTTATTGGATATAATATGTGTTGTGTTCTCAGGAGTTTTGAAAATGGGATAATCTTAATTGAACAACTCATGACATTATCCTGACACAAAAACTTGCCCTATCATGTTCATTACTTGATGTATGGTACAAGCTATGTTACTAAGATATGACAAGATACTTATTCTAGAATTTCTGTTGAATGTTTCCAACACTGCCCAACATGTCCCTGACATTAAATTTGAGATCTGTTGTCTTAATTGAAATTTACTTGCTTTGACCTCGATGTGATTTAAGGATGAATTTGAGTGATGCACATCAAGAACACTGATGTGCTATGGACATTTTTACTGGTGTGTCATTGTGGTCAGAGTTGTGTTATTGCCATAGCTATTACTGTTGTGTTCATGTATTTTGTTGTTGCTATTTCATTATTTCAACAAGTTATTTATTATTCAGTATTTTAAAAATCATTAGCAAATAATCCAATGTTTGGTTGGTAACAATCTACCCAGCAACTGGAATGTCTTGGGCTAGTTTGTATCTATTACTTCCTCATTGTTGAAAAGTAATATATTCAAATGCCAGTAACTGTCCCAACACACCATGCCACATTTTCAATTAGAGATTGGAAGCTTTGAATCAAGGGGCTCCAAAACCTTGAAATGAGATTAAAGTAGGCTTATATGCATGAAGGTCAGCATTTTGGCCAATATACACAGTACTGGATTGAGAACCTTTAAAAATCTGTAGCCCACACACACCACCCTCTCCCCTTCAACCATCTGTCCCAACCAATGGTAAATGTTTTTAAACGTATTTTATGACTAGCCCCAAGGTAAAATGCAGCAGTTGAATTATGCTATCTAAACTAGAATTCAAAGCATTATTTGGTCCTTAAATTTGAGAAAATGTTGACCCAAATTAAGTCAAGATATCTCTGCTTTAGATATTACTCTGTATGATAAAGGCACATGTTCCTGAATCACATAATACATGATGTTCAGGGCAGTACAACTAAAGCATATTCTGTAAGTAAACATTAGAAGTGTTGATAACAAAGTCATTTACTTTATTTACTTACATATATCTTTTCTTGATCTTGTGAGCCAGTAAGTTGTACTTGATCTAAGGGCTGGTAAACTGTATTTGCAAACTCAGATCCAGTAAATTGTATTTTATCTCAGAGCCATTACATTTCTTTTGATCACAGAGGCAATGAATTTTACTCTATCTCAGAACCTGTGACTGTAATGTATTTCAGAGGTAGTGTTTTATATTTTAGTGCTTCCAATTTCCTCTCATATGACAATGTTCCCCCTGAAGTTTTAAGTACCCATTGTTCATAGTGCTGACTGCTTTATAATAACCATGACTCTTCACCTTATGAAATCACATAGGCCAACTTGCACAATTATAAAACATGATACTGTGTGACAAAAAGCTGGCAGTGTTTAGTTTGTCTTATTTTCTATTTCATAGATTGAAGTCCCAATAATTTATCTTAGTTACAGTCTTTCAAAATTTTTTGAGGACCTTTCATTCTTATTTTCAATTTTAATTGTTTGTTGTCAACACTTTTATTTTTTTTACAGAGCTATGGGCATCTTCATATTTTCATAAGAATTTATTATTTTATCAGCAATTTTTCCAATTGACTTTTATTTCAGCTTAACATAGATAAAAAGGTTTAAACATTTAAATTGATTTTATGATGCACTTAACCATTTTTGTAAATGAAAAATTTATGTTGAGCTTTAATTATGATAACGGTAAAATGAAATACTAATGTTTTTTCAGCAAATAATTTTTTCAGCATTATTCAATCATTGACTAAATTAGCAAAATAAT
>MUZC01004583.1:922656-966583 GCA_002072015.1 Radix auricularia | reverse complement strand
GCATATGATGGGTATCCATCCAGAAAATTATAATGTAAATTTACATTTTAGTTTTCTTGTTTGGAGCATAAGCTGTGTGACTTAAAATCATTTCTATTAATTGTTGGTAAGGGTAAATATTCAAAATGAAATTTCTTCATTTTTCAGACCAGAAACAAACTACCTACAAGTAAGAACACGGCGAGACACTAGGAGCAGTGATCCCAAAAGCCTAGATTCTTCTGACAGCAGGAGTAATAATAATTTATATTCCAATCTTAAAGGCAGCAGCAATCACAACAACAACCTCCTTCATTGGGGCAGCAACCACAGTTCAATTAAAGACTCACCCTGTTTAAGGAACACCCACTCTATTCCTACTTTTGCCACAAGTTGCCCTCGGTCAAAAAAAATGGGGGTCTTATGCACTGAAAAGCACTGTAGTGGGGAAAAGTGTTTGTGTGGGAGTGCTTCAGCAAGCTCCCCCAGACCAGCAACCTTGCCTTTATTTCCTGGTCTGCCATGTGAGATAAATGAGGTCACCCAGGACAACACTAAAAATATAACTGTTTCTAGAAAGAGGTCTTTGGATTCCTCTACACATAATCCAGAAGAATCTGGTGTACAGATAATTAGACGGAGGACTCAGAGGTCTCCATCTACAGGTAATGCCAATGGCATAATTAGCCAGATCTCATCCAGAGAAATTTCCTCAGTCCTGGGGCAGAATGGATTCAAGCAGGAGCCAGGGCTAAACGGAATCAAACACGGCCCGCTAAATGGCACCCGACCTTTGAGCTGCTTGGGGGTGGAAACAAAGGCAGCAGGTACAGGAGACCACCATTCTACTGTAGTATCATCAGTACCATCTTTATCACAGGCAATAACATTTCCTCCTTCCCTTTTGTCGGGCAAGGGTGCTAATCAATGCGAGGCCATCAGCTCAAATATACACAATTCTCCTTTAACTGTTGGCTCAGCCTTGTTAGAGACCGATACTTGTGTAGATGACATCTCTTGCCCAAAATATCCCCAGACACCATCGGCACTGTCACAAATGTCATCCCCATCAACTCTGTCTATTTCACATCAAAAGCTTCATCAAGCCACCTCTCAGGGACGTAAATCTTCAAACCTAGGCAGCAGCAACAGCAATAGCAGTTTAAGCAGCAGTGATGACAGGGATAGTGATTCTAGCTCATCACTGTCGGGCAAATGTACAGCAGCACCAAACAGCACCGTCCTCAGTCTTCGCCAGAGACCATATGTGGGGAACCACAATGCACAAAAATCATCTTCATTACCGGCATCACCTCAGCCGGAGACATCAAAACCCACATTAACGGCATCTGCCTCATCACCATCACTGTCAACCCTTGTGGCGGAGCCATCATCACCCTCACAAATATCAACAGCTCAATGCAAGTGGCGTGGCTGCTTGTGTGAACTTGATGCCAGTGACCTGCTGGAGCACATCCGCAAGCATGCAGAGATTCAAATTGCAAAAGAGACCTACTCATGCCTGTGGGTGGACTGCAAGGTCTTTAACAAACCCTCATGGTCTGGTTCATGGCTGGAGCGCCACATTGTCACACACAGCGGCCATCGTCCATTTAAATGTATTCTGGACAACTGCGGCCAGCGTTTTCATTCTCAGGCGGCCCTAGAAAGGCACGTCAATGGCCACTTTACAGCCAATAGTCAGCATGGGGCCAAGTGTAGCCGCAGTAGAGAGGAAATAAATCACAGGATGATACAGAAGAGAAGAAGGCAACTAAAACGTAGATCACTGCAGGCTGGTAAGTATACTTATCACTTGCTGTCAAATTATCCTCACAAAAATTGGTTGTTTGTGTTTAATCGCTTTTAATATTTTAATTATCTAATGAATTACTGTTATTTTTGTATTATTTAAAAAAAAACAAGAAACAATTTATTTGCATTTGAAAAATTTCATGGTTAGTTCAAAGTGGACCACATGGGGAAAATGTAAATGTAATGAATCTTGTTCTTGAACTATGACATCTGAAAGTTTGGATTTTTAATCACTATTTTTTAAGCAAACTACTCATAATTTTATTCAGATAATTGTTTGTTCTATTGTTATATCATAACTGCTAAAGATAACTGCTATTTTTAAAGATAACAAGTTTTACCTCACTAAAAATGTCTATAGGTTCTTATCTTATTTTATAGAATCATCTGTTATATCCTTCTGTCCAAGGTTTATGTCTAGTCTTTTTATTAGAGTGTAAAATGTTGATAGTGCATTGATTTTCCTGGTTTGATCAGGCAACCCATTGTTTTATTACCATTCAAATTACCAGTCAACAATATTTGCTAAATGTTAACATGTTTATTTTACCACATTCTCTTTTTAAAAAGCTTGTACATATTTGTCAAAGTTGTGCATCTTGGAATAGTGTATTATTAACTTAAAAGAAATTATTTTGGACAGTGCTACAATGTGTCATTGATATGAAACTTCACAACTAGAAAGTTTTGAATGGTTCAATGCAGTTTCTTTATCTTAAACTTCTGCTGGAGAAATTAAATATTTATCAGACCACAGCTAGATACGAGAAAAGCCTGTCATTAAATTACTATTTGTTATTGAAACTAATGTGATCTAGATTGTTTTCTATAAATTCTATATCATTCTGACCACTCATGTCCAGTAAAGCAGCTAGAATTTTTTTCTGATATTTCAAGAAGTGGTGTAACTCTGTAGCTTGTAAATCCTTCAGAGCTTCTTCCCTTTGAGACCATGTCAGACCGTGTCCTTGGTGTTTCTCCTGCTTGCTCCTGTCCAGTGGTTAAAGTGTCATGCTGGCATTTATTGTACTGCTAACAGTAGACACACCCTCCTTTACCAAGAGCCAGGCCTTCTGACATCTACCTTGGTGGCATGGCTTGACAGAATTATTGCCCATGTTCTGATTGATAGTTAAGCATGCTTTAAAAATCAGAAGTAGCATGGCCTTAAAAGTTAAAATAGTTACAGGTTTTGATTGAAATGTAAAAGGATGTCATGAATTAGAGGAATGTTGATTTAAAGAAAATGGATATAGGAAATATTGAGAGCTATAAGTCAATAATTTTGGTGATTTACTGTTTAGCTGGGAGATTTATCCATTTTTCTTTGTGTTTGTGGTTTGAATTTCAAAATATTTAGTGGTCAGGCCATTATTGTCTTTTGTACCTAAAATCTATGAGGGAATTTTTTTTAATTATTTTTTTTTTGAGATATCTTTTATAAAGTCTTCATTCCTCTCACAAATGCATGAAATTTTTTGCACCAAGCTTTAATGTCATACATAAACTTCCCTCACCATCTTGATCTGGCTTGTGAGGACCTGTAAGGTTGTATCTGAGGTGTGGACACAGTAAGCTTAGTTGGTGTTTGGAATGATGAGTGTGATGAGTAATGGGAAAGGAAAAGAAACGGTTTTTGTGGTGGGCGGGGAGATTTCTAGGCAGGTGGCCATGTGTATAAACAACTGAAGTTGTTTCATTCTAATTATTAAATAAATGCTGAATAACATAACATAACACGTTTTTTGAAAATATTTTTTGTGGATAATCAACAGATTAAAACTTGTTTAATACGTGATATATTTTAAATAATTAATCTTAGAGTTTTAAAATTAAAAAGTATTAAATTAATTTATTTTTTGTCTTTGTCAAAGTAATAAATAATTTAGAGGATTTGCACTAGTCATTTAAAGAAAGCATATGTTTTATTGTTTAGTCCAGTCTTTTTTTTGGTTAATTTTACAATGAGAAAATATTTTATTTATTATGGTGGGATAAATAAAAAGTTTGATGTCTTGTGGCTGAGGTTATTTGGATGCATCAGGTTGTAGTTTGCAAAAATGAATTGAATAATAAGCTTTTTCTCAGACTGTCTAACAAATTATTTAGTTTTAAGAGAGTGAGGATGGTGTGATGTTTGGTTGATAGGTCTTAGAAATTAATTAAACACACAAAATTACATGTAGGGTTACACTGCTTGGTGTTGACAAACTGTTAAAAGCTAAAATCTGCTCATTTATTAATAATTACTTTTAAAGTAGGTCATGAAATATAGGAAAAAGGTGATTTTTATAGGGGATTGGTTCAAGCTTTATGTGACATTTGAGATGGCATCAAAGGCCCTGAGTTACTAAAACTCTTATAGGTCCCATTGGGGAATCTCTTGGCAAACTCCCACCCCTCCCCCGAAGGGTGTAGCTGACAAGGGCACCCCCAACACGGTCCCCTCTAAGAGGGGGCCGCCTGGGCAGGGTTAAGTTCGCTCGAGGCTCACCGTCCTGCCTCTCAAGGGGGTTTCCTCCCTAAGGAGGATGTGGATTTACCTAATTCGACCCGCCGTAAATGCGGTGCCACCACAGCGCTTGAAACGGGTCTATCTACCTAGGACTGTCGCAAGATAGGGGGAATCATCACTGTAACCCTCCCGGGGGTGCGGGCAACCGCAGAACCAACCACATAGTGTTGGGTAAGGGCACCCCTTATCGGGAAGGTTTCCTCAGAGCTGACGTCCGACCAAAGTTCTTCACGGCACTTTTTCTAGTGTTTTGCTGGCCCTCCTGGCCCTAAACAGTGCCGTTCACTGATTCTAACTAGAAAGGGGGACGAAACGGCCGCCTCGGATGTCCCGACCCTCAACGGGCACAATGGTTTTCATCATCGACAGAGGCGGTATCCACCTTGGTCGCCTCTGTCTTAGTTCCGTACGGCGGCTGTAATCATCTGTCTAACTTCCTAGCTAGCCCTAACCGGACTTCGACCTTCCAGGTCGGGACTTTTAGTTTCGGGTTTCGCGTACCCTACTCATCCCGGGGACCACGTAGAGGTAAGCCCCTTCCCCGGGGGTTCAAGCTTTAAGTCAAGTCTTTATTTCTTGTCTCCTGTTTGGAAATAATCTAACAGGCAGTTTAATGGATTGGTTGTACTCTTTTTAACTGTGGAGGAACAGCTTGTTTTATAAGTAGTCTTTGTACTTCCTTTATCTCTCACTCCGAAAATCTAAAGAAAAGTTGATCCCTAAATGTTTTTAAAAAAATTGCCAGGCCCCAAATATGTTAACAATCCAAATAGCAAAATAAAATCTTTACTCCAAGTACTTATAAATTATAAAATATTTCTAATAAAACACAACATACACACAATATAGTATTCAGTAGCAATGGTTGAGGAACAGTTATAGAAATCTTAAAGATGACAGTTGCTGGATAATGTTGGGGTTGGGACTTAATGTGGGAGTGAGTAACAGGCAGTGAAATGATTTGCAGTTAAAGTTAGATTAGTGAGGTAGGGAATGAGGTGGCATAGCAATGAACTTGAAGTAATGAAGTATTATTTTTTTGTATTTCAGTGAAAAGAAGTGACTTTTTTGATGATCAAACAATGGCAGTTGTGAAACAAGAGTTGCTCACCTTGGCTGAGCACACTCAACTTGATCTCTCAGGGAACACATTACATACAACATTCCAGGGTTTGGTAAGCATTGCATACAACTTTACAAGGTTTGATTAATGTTTAATACAATAGTTAATGGCCTGGTACCTGGTAAGCATTTCATTAAAAATTCACCTGCCAACCAGGGTTTGTCCACCATTGCCTTACAAAAAAAATCATTTGGAATATATTTTTTAAAAGATAATTATTGTTTCAATCACAAGCCATTATTGGATTATATTTTTTATTAACTTTGAGTTTTTCACTTTTGTAATCTCTTAATAACATAGACACCCAAGAAGATGAACGAATAAATCATTTATTTAAAAAATGGATAACTCATATTACATGTCATGTCTCAGAAACTAAACATGTTTTCTATATATTATATTAATTTAAAACAAATTTTAAAAAAAACATTTAAAAGGAAAAAGAAAAAAAAAACATTTTCAAATTCCTACCAACACTCTAACATTTCTCAAACAGGTTGTGGGTAGACGAGAGACACATTTAGGCCTGAAACAGTCCCTTTTGGAATTCACTCCTCCAGCAGTGTGAGTGACTGATACCAATATTTTTTTTATATAGATAGCAATGTCAAGCCAGTAGATTGTTAAACTTGATTGGAAAAAAATGCTGGTTTAAATTATTCCTGAACTATACAGTAAAAAAAAATTGTCTTTCAAATTTTTCATTTTTAAGCTAAAAAAATGATTTTTAATGAACTAACTTAGTTAAATTTAAATAAACATTTTAACATCTCAACAGACTGGAAGATAAATGGATTCCAGAGGAAGATTCCCTAGACACCTGCAAGCTCTCTGTCCCCTTGTCAGACCTACCACATGATACAGTCACCAATCTCCACAATTGTTTGTACAGGCGACACAGATTCCGCAAGCACAGGCGAAAATAACTTGTCGTTGCTTTTGAAAAGATCTTGAGACTAGATTGGAAGACACTGGGGTAGAGAGCAGAAGACACTTGAGAAGGAGGAGCAGCAGAGAGTTGAATTTGGAGCAGATGACTGGTGTAAGGAGTAGGCAGTGGAGCAGGTAGCAGCAGAAAGTTGCATGTGGAGCTGACGACACAGGGGTAGGGAAGAGTTACCAAGACAGGAGGATGAAATACGCTGATTTCTGGCAGCAATTAAATGTCTCACATATCTGATTGATTTCCAAGGAAGGTACAGCCTTAGGGCTACTTTAATATTTTCTCATTCTATTGAAAATTTACTTCTTGATTGTTCATTTAGTTTTTGGGTTTTAAAGTTTTAATATTGTATGGAAGCTAATATTATAAGTATAATTTATCAAATTCGTTTTAATTGAAAATCCAATAGATTTATGAAACCTATGTGAGCGATCAGTCTTTTCAAGATGTTAATGAAATTAAATTTAAATCAGTTGAAATACATAACAAAGAGGAAAAAAGTATTGAATTAAAAATATATATAGGGATACAATGTCACATAGTTAGTTGGCCCATTTAAAAACAAGTGTTTTTTTTAATACAATTTTTTTAGTCAGTAATTTATTACATTGATCAAATATCATTAAGCCATAATTCCCATGTATCAAAATGATGTGTATTTCAAAATGTAACTTATGATTCCAAGATGTGGTTTAGCAACCAGCTTTTCCCTCTGCAAGCCAGTGAACAAAATCTACCTCTTTTTTTTATAATAAGGGCACCCCATAATATTTATCAACCACTATTGCCTTGTCAATTCCATCGCATAGCTGAGATGTGCTTAAATAGCAATGGGCTGAAATTGACCAAACTAAACCAGATTTTAACAGTAACAAATAAGTTAGATTTTCTAGTTTTCATGGGCTGTTAGTTGATCATACTAGATGCAAACATTGATTAGATTTACTGAAGAGGCTTCACAGTTCTTAGGACCTGGCTTTACACGTGCTGACAGTCAGTTATGTGATAAACAGTAGCTTTAGCACTACTGAGGTCAGTTATAAAAAATAAGGGTCCTGGTTGCTGTGCCTGTGTTTGTTGTAGCTCTTATAGGTGACAATCCCTGTTACTAAGGCATCAATGACTTATAGCATATTGACAGTGAAAGCTATGATAGGTAACATTCCCTAATGTAAAGAGATTGATGTACTGTGGTACACTCAAGTAGAAATCAATTTGCTCGTGTGATCTATAATATCCATAAATAAAAAACAACTCATGTAATCTTAATGTATTTTTTATTTATTTAAAAAAGTCGACTGAGATGTTTAAATGTATGATGTACAGTTCTTGTTTTTTAATAGATGTTTAGTACAAGAGCAGATGCTTTCAAGTTTGAAAAGCTGTAGTTTCAGTTCTACTTGTAGTTTTCTTTAGTAATAGTGTTTTTAAATTACTTCTCGTAGTTGAATATTGTATAAGTTATAGGTTCTTGTCTGGTAATTTTTTAAAACATTTAAAAAAAATATTTCTTTATTTTTTTGAGTGAAAGAATTAGACGTTTTTATAGCTGCCAAGCTTTTAAAACTTGTAATCTTATCTTTGATTGTTGAGAAAAAGGAATGATTTAATACTTTAATTAACCCTTGGTTATTCAAAGGGGTATCCATTTAAATATATCTTTCACAATGATTAATTTCTTCTACATGAAATATTCACTAATTACAAGGCTGAAATGCATAGTTCTTTCATAAAGGATTATACTTCAGTCATTTAATTTTCAGAAGTACCATACATAATTTTTTCTTCTCATTTTAATTTTTTTATAATAGATTATTAAAAAGAAAAATAAATACATATTTTTGTTTTTTTAATAAATAATTTGGTTATTTTATGACTAATTTAAGGATGTGGGAATCATCAAATGAAAAATTATACAATTTCATTTCTCCCACTGCTAATAAAAAATCATAATAAGATAGTTTTTTCACTAACTGCCCAGATGTGTCTTATTCTGTCCGGAAAGCTCACCTCCAGCAAGAGAGCCTGCATTACAATTGCTTTCCAGAACCTCTTCAAAGAGTTCATAAGGGTGGGGTAAAAATCATAAAAACTTCATGATTTTGTGAAGTTGAATTGCATGTCAGCAGAAACTTTTTATTTTCACAATTATGGAATGAAAATCTTTACAATATGACATGACAGTCGCTATCGTAGAAGGGAAGGGTGGAAGTAGGAAAGTAGAAAGCAGAAGTGCCTAATGCTCTTGAGCAACCACGGGCTGAGTTGAGCGGTCTGGGAAAGCAGGGCGGGGGAGCCCTCTGCGGTACTGATTTCCCGTGGTTTTCCACAGGGATATTTCTAGCTTTATAAAGCATCTTACAGTGTGACACACTAATGAATATGACAGCTATTTTTACATGTGTTTCTTGGTTATCATATCAATGCAATAACAACTAAAAATGGCATTAGATTGTTTTAAGGACAAACTTAACCATGACCATGAATGGAAGGGACAGTGCAGCCTGAAAGCTATGTTACTGATTACATACCAAATTTTATTGTGGATGAATAACTGATTTGAAGAATGGTATCTAAAGTCATCCAACAATGCTGGTAGCTGGGTTCAATGGAAAAACTGGGTACTTCAAGCCTGTCATTGTGTCTTTGCATATTTCTATTACAGGAAGACATAATTTATATCTATGGGATTAGCTGCATTATTAATTATGAAGAGTAATTTCCATAACAAAACACATTTGCTATTTCCTTCTTTTTTGTATTTATATTTCGAAGGTAGAAACTAAAAAGAATCATTAAAAAATTTTTTAGCTTAATATGCTTTTTATGATAAAATGTGAAGCAAAAAAAACAAATAACTTAAAAAGCTTTAGCATTCCTAGAACAAACTGTAGCTTTCTCAGTCTATTTAGAGAGATAAAAAATATTTTTAGAATTATCTTAAAATTTATTTCTCAGCATGTTTTAGTTTTATTGTTCTTTAATTGTTCAATTATTATATTTATTGATATTTAATAAACCACTATTTTGCAATGTTACATAGGTTAAATGTTTTGTTTTCTCAGAGGGTGCCAAACAATGGTTTGTAATTCCATTAGATAAAGTGAGTGAAAATGGTAAGAAACTGAAATTGAATGCTTGATGTTAAAAGGCATCTTTACATCTTTGACTTGTTGTACATAATGTAATTATCATAACCAAATCTCTGTCTTGGACAACAAATCCATTGAAATATTAGCTTAAGTTTCTGATATTCAGTTCATGGAGCGATACTTTCCAGTCACAGGTGAACAATTTAGCACTGCTCTGACCAAGTGAATAGTTTTTGTGTTATGGTTCAAGCAGTAACATTCCCAAAATTCTAAGAACTAAGTCATCCAAGCCAAACTCTGTTGTCATCAACCATTACCTTCAGCGAACTTGTCCATAGGGGAGTTCTATTTTATGATCATCTTGAAATAAGTGGATAAAGCTACTCAAAGATGCTGTCTTCTCATGTAAACAAATAATCTTTTCCTTGTAAACATTTGTCTTAATATCGCCCAAGAACTTTGTATATAATTAGATTCACTTGAAAAAAAATCATTGCAAATTTTATCTTGCTATAGCAGTTTTGCTTGTATATACCCCAATGGATGATTTTGACTTACAGTATAACATGAAAGTAAATCTAGTTTATGGCAACAGGAAAGCTGTTGCCTTAAGAAATGGTTTTTGCTTTGACTATATATTTGTACCTCAATTGATAATTATTTGTATTTATTTTTAAACATTAATTTATTACAAGTGCAAGAGTCGATAGGCTTTTCCTGTATAGTGCACAGATTCCAGCAACACTTCTCAGTGTGAATATACACATGTAACATTAGTGAGTCTCACACTCACAAATAGCTAGTTGCAGCTTTGAAACATATATTTTAAACATTAAAAATGTCACGATTTGCTTTGTTTTGAGATGAAATGAATCTTACTAAATATTTTTTCAAGCTGTTTTTCATAAATCAAACGGGAAGTCATGATAACATCTAATTGTCCTATCCATTGAAACCAATGAATTATTGATGATCATCGTTAGATCAAAGATAGAATGTCTTGAAAGATATTCATGATATTATTATTGGAATGCTCCAACTATTAAAACCAAAAACACCTTACATCTATCTTCTGTGAAGTAAATAATGGATGATACAATTTTGGCATATGATTTATGTATACGTTTTTAAGTGTTGTTTTTAAATTAATTCTTTTTCTTAGCACAAGCTTGAGAATCACGCTGTTTGATATTAATCCAGAAATGAATATACTTAGAGCTGGTCCAAGTTACATTAGGATGGTAAAAGTACTCCTGGTTATAAACTCTGTGTTTGAAAAAAGAATTGTGATAATATGAAAGAAGTAGTTAAAATTTTTGTGTTGCTCACTGGTGGAAAAAATCCTGAAAGCATATTGTTGATTACTGATAGAAGAAGTCTTGCTCTCCAAGTCGTAGTTTGATGTTTTACTTAAAACAAAATCAAATTATAATCACTTTCCATTTGACTTTGGCCTGTAAATAATTTTCAGAAAAATGATTGAGTGTATTTAACGTAACGGTTGTTTTTTTTTGTCTTTAAGTTTTTTTTGTTTATCAAGTTGAAGAAAGTCTTGATGGAAGATTATACATTAATATTTATACTTAAATGTATATTGTATATTTCCATGTATATTTACTTGAACATCTTTGTATAGCTTTTATCAGGCACTGACAATGCCATGTTTTTTGTGTGTTTGAATTTTTACATGTGATTTGAGAACCTTTGTGTTCTTGATAATTCAATTTGTTTAAAAAGAATATCTATAATAATAAATCTATGACTTTAAATGGGGAGATCATTATTTGTATCTAAGAGCAAATTATTCCTTTTTTGTTTTCAAGCTATGATATTTTTTAAAGTGTTGTTTCCTTAATTATGCTAAAGAAATGTTTTGATGGTGTCATTGTTATATATTATTTTGTTGAGATTAGTTTAAATACCTATTATGAAAAGTTTATCTATTCTGCTATGTTGTGGTTGGACAACTCTTGTGGTATAATGAAAGTATTATGGGATCATTTGGATTTTTGTTCACTGTCCTAATATTACGTATATATATATATCTGTGGTGAGTGATGTTATCACTTATCTAAAATTACATGAATATCTAGTAATGGTGAGTGATGTATGCATTGAATTAATATTACTTGAATACAGGACCCAATAATCTTCTGTAAAGAAGGAGTCTGTTATGTATAAGATTTATATCAATGGCAAGTGGAAAAAAAAACAACTATATGCAATCTATATCTTACAAAAGTTAAATTCTTTTTCCACCATAATTGTGGTTACAACCATCAACTGAGTTGAGCTGTCTGCAGCAAGAATAAGTTCTGAAGAAGTTTGTGTTGCTTCCAGGCTTTTGTAAAATCTGACATCCTGCAAGCAATTATGACACAGGCGTAAAAATGTTATCTCCATTTATAATCATACACTTGTTTAAACTTCCCCAAATCCAACCATACATTTTTTTAATGACTTTTATGATATTGTGAAAGGTTACATGGTTAAATCTATTGATCAACTCTGCTGAGTATGTTGTTAACAATGTGACAACAAAAATAAGAAAACTGCTAGCCTTGTATGAAGAAACTCTATTGGGTATGTTGGTAGCATTGTGGTATTGTAAAAGAATGTCTAGTTGTGTTCTGGATGCAATGAATATCATTTAACTTACTCCTTATCATTGTCAAATGGGATAAGTTGGTTGTTTTCTTATCAAAGTAAATGTCAGTGAGTTTTGTATATGTTGTGCATTCCATGGACACAAACTGTATCCCACTTACCTGTATGGACTGAGTTTTCTATGTAATCACTAGAATTAAGTACTTAATTAAAAATGAAATAGTTTTTTTATTGGGGTAGAACATTATCTTGACATTTTCAATGAAATGATGTCACCTCAAATAAATCTTGTTAGAAAAGCTCACTGTAATTTAATACACATTTTTCTATAGTGTTACCTAAAATAATTGTTTATGAACATACCAACATACATCAACACTTAAACATCATAATTAGACTGTACAAGCAGCAACGCCTGCTATTGATACATATCGAAATTACTTAAGTTGTGGCAGTAGCATGTTAAGAGACAGACTCATATTTTAATTTTTCAAACTAATTTAACCTGAATATTTGTTTTTCAACTTAATAATAAGTTATCATCAGCATCTTTAAGAAAAAATATATTTGTTTCAAGTTTCAAATTATATTTAATATAAATCAAAACCATCTCATATAGTTATAAAACTAATGTGAGTTGTAAAGTTTTTCCATTTGAAGATGTTCAAATGAAATATGCATTGCCTCACTTTAATTTTCTTATAATTTGCTCTTTCATTGATCGTATTTTATCTTAATATAAAATTTTTGTCTTTAGCTAAAAGCTGCTGCTTGGCAGTTGAAATTATAATAGTGAATGAGTTGACCTCCCCTCCCCCTCCGTCCCCATCCATTACTGTACCATTTATTTATTATTAAATGTATCATTCTGAACAGATTGATTGTTGTTGAACTGTCCTTTGGCTATGAAAAGCCTCGCATGTAAAAGTTTCAATGTCTTGTTTCTTTTACAGGGCAGGGTCCTTTTTAATGCCTAATATTTGAAAGATATAACATTTGTTAGATACATCATATGATGAATGTGTCATGAAATTTTACAAATTTATTTTGATGGTTTGTTAGATATGCTTTGTTTTTTTCTTCATAGAAAGAAGAGACCAATTTTGCCCTTTCACCTACCATTGAAATATTTATTTAATTCTAACTCTAAATATTCTGTTGAACAGTGATTAGGAAAACAAGGCTACACTACTATCAAAACCATAAATTATATATATATATCTTTTTTCTAAATTTAACTTTTCCTAGTTTGTGGGTTTGTTTGTTTTCAATTTAAAAAAATAAATTTACCATTTCAAGTGATCTAAAAGTTTTTTTCTGTTACTTGATAATTTACATGCACAATTGTGACTTCATTTTACCTTATAGTTCATTGACTTCGCTGGTAGTTTCCTGAAAAAGCTGGGGTTTGTCATTCTTTTTTTATTCTTGCGCTTTTATTGCTCTTTTCATGTTTTATTTAATGAGCTAGTGTACAGTTACTGTTTTGAACTTGATAATGTATGACAGCAAGTGTAATGCTCAGATGATCTCGGTAATTTCTAGTTGGTGATAGGTCAGATGCATTACCAAGCACACATTAGCATACAGGCTTGATGTTGATGACAGGATTGGTTGGCATCAACATATGTACTCATTGATTATTATTTCTATGGTCAGTGAAGCTGGCTCACATCATGTGGTTAGTTGTAAACTAACACAAGGCCCTACTTGTGAGAGACTGCTTGACAAGGTTATGATGATGATGAGAGGAGGAACAAAGATGGGTTGTACAATTTCTCTATTACCGTATTGTACTGTACAGTGTGGAGAGGTGTGTTTGTTAGTCACCTGTTTGCAGCACAATTCTTCTGCTATCACCTGTGTTACATTGTCCGCTTGTCTCTTAATTCCAATTCCATTTCAATGGTGTCTTCTGTTACAAGGTGTTTGCATTCAGTTGTATTTTTGTTTGTTGCATTCAAAGTAAATCTCAGACTGGAAATTCCTTATCAAGGCATATGAATACTTGCCACCAAATATTGACATTGCTAATTTTTAAAAAAAGCTAATGACAGATTTGTTTCTATTGAAGACTGGCACTGTTTTTAAAGATATCAAGTTTATCATGGTGTTTGCCAAATTATTCATGACTAATTTTTTTAAAACAGGTATTAATTATTTAATGTCCTAGAGAAAGAGCCACTTCCTTTTTAATTATTATAAAATCAAGAATCATCCTTTATCATAGTCTTACAAATAAAGTGTAATTAAATTCAATTTTTAAAGATCTTTATATTTCAAAATTTAAAAACTGTGCTGTTTTCTTAACAATGTATTTAAGTAAGAATACATTTCATATTTTGCTTACAATATATTTTTGTGAATACACAATTTCAAAGCCCAGCCTGTACACTGCAATCTGTGAAATATATTCAAAAGACACTACTTTATGTTAAAAAGTGTGTTTTTAAAAAGACACTACTTTATGTTAAAAAGTGTGCTTTTTAAAAAGTTTTTTTCCAAATCCATTTTTATCTTGTTCTGTTGACTGAGTGCTGAGTAGCCTCTGGCTTATAACCCCGTAGTTATGTAGAAAGACAAAAAGAAAAGATGTACAAACAAAAATACAAATCTTTTTTCATTTCAAGATTTTGTATTTCTTTTTATTCTTAATTTTTGTTGTTTTGGTTATTGTGTATTTTTTTTCTATCTGGGCTGAAGTTGTCAAGGAGGGTAGAAGCCAGGAGATGGGACAATGTGAGATGGGGAAGGTAATTTTACTTTTAACAAGAGATCTAGTTGGTAGTGATGAGTAATTGTCATTACTGTACAGTTAGAATTCCTGAGCTCAAAAAGAGCTAAAAATAATGATTTTTAAAAAATAGGTTGAAACTACTTAAATGAACAAATAAATTTACCAGTTTTAAAGTTTCTTATTAAAATGTAATAATCCAACAAATTACAGAGCAGTGAGTATAACTGTTTTAAATAATAATTTTTACCTCACAATCTCTCCACAAGTCATAAAATGAATTTCACTACTAAAAATTGTGCTTGTTTATTGTACATATAAAAAGTATAATACTAAACATTATTTTCTATTTAAGTTGACTGTGAGGCCTTAACACTCATCCACTTCCAAATAAGGAACAACATTCACCTAGCATTAACTTCATTCACCTGATTTTTTAAAAATTGTAGACCTTAGGTACATTGCTGCGCTGTTATATCAGACTTTTAAATCAAGAATTAAATCACAAATATTTGGCATTTGAACAGAAAATCTTAATTGCAACTATTTCTAATACAGTTAACTTTCTTTTTCCTTAAGTTGCTACATTACAATTAACTTTAAAAAGTTGAAACAGAAAGCAAAAATAAATTGCAAGTACATGAAAAAGAAATGGATCTCCAACAAAAATTTGGTTATCAGCAGGTTTTGGAAATGAGATGAACATTAAATTAGTCAGGACTCGACTTCTCTTTTAACCTGGCCTCCTACACTGCTTGATGAATCCTAAAGGAAAAATAAGAAATTTGTGTTGGTAACATACTTTATTTCAAGTAATAGGTCTACAGTAGTTCCAATATGATAACGTTCTTTTAAAAAAGTAAAAAAGATTAGATAAGGTTGGGTTTAGCAGACCACTTGTTTATTTCTGAAGATTCTATCATCTCTGTTTGAAGATTAATTTTAAAAAAAAACAGCACTTCATAGTTATTGAACTTATCAAAAAATTATTTAATATTTCTCAGTGTGCTTACATTTTTTTTTTGTTAATAGTGTTATGATGAAAACCTCAAGGACAATGAGGAAGATTTGAATCTATTTGCTCCGAAGCCATTTAATATTTCTGCTTTAAACGTACAAACGCTTTTAAAAACTGGTTACCAAGCCTTATTAGCGACCACGCTCAACACTTTCAACGTTGATGTGTGTTGCCTTTCCGAAATTCGCCTGCCGGATTCAGGCACCTGTCGTCTGAATGTGCCGAAACAGGACGATTCTTTTACACTTTATTTTAGTGGAGTACCACTGGACGCCCGCCAAGGCCAACATGGAGTTGGCATCGCCGTTAATAAAAGGCTAGCCAACACAATCATCGAATGGAAGCCTATTAACGAACGATTAGCCAAAATGCGATTAGCCGCCAAACCAGCCAATATATCCATCATTGCAGTGTACGCCCCCACCAACAGTGCGACCGACAACGATAAAGATGAGTTTTATGCCGCCTTAGATCGTGAAGTCGCCCAAATACCCTCTAACGACTATCTAGTGGTGGCGGGAGATTTTAATGCGCAACTTGGTCCCTCTGTCAAAGGAAGGAAGGAAACTGGGCCTAACACACTGGGACATCTGTGTGAAAATGGTGAACGTTTATTAGATCTAGCGTCAAACTACCATCTGCTTGTCGCTAATACCGTCTTTCGACACAAACGCCGCCATCTCCAAACATGGATTAGCCCTGATGGTAAAACGCGGAACCAAATAGACCATATTTTAATCAGGAAACGCTGGCAAAATTCCTTGATAGATGCCCGTTCGTTTTGGGGCACGGATGCAATCACCGACCACGCTTTACTCTCGGTGAAGATCAAAATTCGGCCTCAAAGCCAAAAACGTCCGACCCCGAATAGAAAATTCGATCTTCCTCAGCTAAAAATTCAAGGCAAACAAGTAGAATTTACATCAACATATCAGCACGAAAAACTCGCAAAACCTGCGACTACGCTAAACGACAAATGGATCGAAATCAAAACATCCCTGACCAAAGCTGCTAAAACTGTCCTCGGTCATGTTAAACAACCAAACCAAGACTGGATCAGCGATCGGACACTAGAACTCTCCAGCCAAAGAAAAATAGCACGCAGCAATAACAACCATGCACTCGCTTCCAGTTTGGCAAAGGAAGTAAAGTCATCAGCTAGACAAGATCGGGAAGCCTATTGGACAAACCAGGCCACTGAACTGGAAAGTGCGCAAAGTAGGGGTGATACGAAAAAATTGTTCAGGCTGGTGAAGATCATTGCCCGGAACTATAGCCCACCAGTTAGTGGAACTATTTTGGATAAAAATGACCAGGCTATCACCGAAAAAACGCAACTACTTGAAAGATGGTGCGAATATTTTTCTGAGTTGCTAAACCACAATCCCCCTATGCAAGCCATTGTTCAACCAACTGCGCCAACCCAGCTTATCCCTTATAATATCAACGAAGACCCACCAACTATTGAAGAAATCAATAGAGCAGTCAAGCAGCTAAAAAGCGGTCGTGCGCCTGGAAGTGATGGTCTTCCACCCGACTTATTCAAGATCAACAACCCTGCCCTTATTGCTGACTTATTCGNACTGTATTCCATGATCTGGAAAGATGAATCAATTCCAACTGACTGGCAAACAGCGATAGTTTTACCCTTGTACAAGAAAGGTGATAAGAAACGTTGCAACAACTATCGTGGTATTTCGCTGCTAAATATTGCCTATAAATTGATGGAGAAAATTCTGCTCAATCGACTGTTACCAAACCGCGAAAGAAACACCCGAGAAAATCAAGCTGGATTTCGACCAGGTCGTGGTTGCATCGACCAAATATTCACACTACGCCAAATTCTAGAACTTCGCCACGAATTCCGGCAACCAACGGTTGTTGCCTTCCTGGACTTTACAGCGGCCTTTGATAGTGTAGACCGAGAATCGATCTGGTCTCTGCTTGAATTAGAAGGACTGCCTCCCAAATTAAAACGGCTGTGTGCAGCTATGTACGCCAAAACGAACTGTCGAATTAGGGCCTATGGAGAGGACAGTCAGGATTTTTCAACCAAAACCGGCGTGCGACAAGGGGGCGTTCTGTCCCCCTGTTTGTTTAACATCTGTATCGACCATGTGCTAAAAAGTGCCGTCGATAATGGCCCCGGTGGTATTACAATATACCCAAGCGAACATTCCATCACGGATCTTACTTTTGCCGATGATATTGCATTGCTTGCGGATTCTCCTGACACCATGCAGGCAATGATAGATCGCATCGTACAGGCAGCATCAACTGTGGGACTCAAGCTCAACTGTGCCAAATCAAAATATTTTGCAACCAATCTAGATCCTGCATCGCTAAATGTTGACCTGACGATTGGAAATGATCGCATGGAATCGGTTAACTCTTTCACGTACCTTGGTAGCCGAATATCTCCTAATGGGCAGCTGGACGAAGAAATGCCAATCAGAATTGCAAGAGCGTCATCAATCTTTGCAGCCCTAAAACATTTTTGGAGTAGACCCGATATTCGCACCAAAACGAAAACCCGAATCTACTGTGGGACGGTCCGAGCCACGCTATTATATGCTACTGAAACGTGGCCCGTAAAAATAGACCAGCTTAGAAAAATGGAAGCCTTCGACCACCGTTGTCTCCGACGAATTGCAAAAGTGCGTTGGTCAGACTTTATTACCAACGAGTCTGTTCGCCTACGATGCGGACTAAAACACCCTCTAGCCGCAACGATGATTTTGCGCCGTTGGAAATGGATCGGTCACGTTATGAGGATGCCTGATTCCCGATTGCCATATAAAACTTTTACCAGCCTACAGGGGCCAACTTGGAAACGCCCCAAAGGAGGCGTTAAACAAACAACGCAGCGATATTTCCACAAGAAGGCCGAGGAACTTATTATGATCCCATTCAGCCTTGGCCGGAAAAAGTTTAACGATTCGTGCTACAACATCTTAGATCGATTGCCGCCGACCGGGTGCAATGGCGCACCATTTCAAACGACATGGCCAATGCTCACTGTGGGCGGAATGGCCGTTAAGCAAAGTAAGCAAGGACAATGAATTATTGTTTTATTCAATTTTAATGTGACTATTATACCTGGATTTGAAATTAAATTTTAAACAAAAATTTACCAGAGGGTCACAGGGTTTAATCAAGGTGATAATGTTCTGACAATGGGAAACTTTGAAGCTTCTTACAAAAACTTTACGTTATTACATTTTAAAAAGTACATTAAAAATGAAAAAATAACTATGAACCTGTTTCCCTTTAAACTTTGTCATTGGTATATATTTAAAAATAACTGAAAACAAATATGAGTTCAAAAGATAAAATGTAAATTTTCCAGTTTAAAATAACATATCTTACCATGGTCTCAGTGAATGGTGTTTGGCCCACAGTTGTTGCTTCAAGTAAGAGTGAAGTGTGCCTAGTGGTTTCACCACCATTTTCATTCAGGGGTTGCTGCTGCTGTAAGTATCGCTCAACAAGCCAGGCTGGACCCTGGTTATGAAAATTTTTGCTCAACTCAAACAAGTTGACTACTGGGAATTTCTGAGGCTGAGTCAAGGTTTATATTGTTTTTAAGTTAGGGTCAAGGGTAATTTTGATTTTAAGGTATAGAAACAAAAACAAACAAAAAACAACAGAATCTATTGGTTGCCATTGAAAAGGGGAGTTGTTATAATATTTACAGACATCCATTTTCACTGGCAATAGAATGAGGGAAAAAATAGACAACAATCACCACCATTAACAAGTTTTTTTTAAAAACCCCAAAACTCCAGGGTCTCACTTTCATAAGCACAATACTAAGATGGCTTGAAGATAAACACAAGCTAAAACACATGTAAAAAAGCATGCACTAAAAATCCCGAATAATGTTCCAACTTCAAAAGACTCAAGACTTCATAGAACAAAAGTAACCAAAGCATCAAAATAATCAACAGGAATCAGTTTTAACTTCAAGTGCTATAAAAAGGATACACTGTTTGGCAAGGGAGGCAACTGGAATACTGATGGTGGTTGGGTTAGACGCACTTCAGTGGCACCTAAAATAGTCCAAAGTGTGAACAGAAATAATGTTAAAATAATATTGTATGTGTACATTCTCAGGTTTATAGGAATATAATGTTGAATCAAATGCTTTCAAAGAGTCAACACATAAGTGTTTTAAAAATTCAGTTTAGTGTTTTAATCAATATGAAATGAAATGAAATATTTGTAGGTATTGCAAAAGTACAAGTAAGTACAAATATAGTGTGCATTTATATCTCCAAAAACGAAATCAAAGTCAATGTGACAAAACATCTATATTCCTAAAACGTTTATATTAAGATAAAATACGATCAATGAAAGAGCAAATTATAAGAAAACTTTAGTGGATCATAATCTAGATTAACAATACACAAAACTCTTGTGGATAGAAAATAAATAAAAAACTGACAATACATGTGAATTTCTAACCTGTGGGGTGAAAATACTGGTGTGCTCTGGGATTGTAAACATTCCCTCTCTTGTATGGCATAAATAAAGCTGGTAAACTCACATCTAAGGAATAATAAATTGTGCTGAATCTTACTGTCAGACAAAATCTACATATATGTTTGGAAATTTTCTAAATGGGTAAATATTTTTATTAAAATATGGAAAACTTAGTCCTCCAGTATTAAAATTAAAACATTTTGAGAAAATTATTAGCTGCTTTCTAAAGTTTAAATCCCAAGATGATTATATTTTAAGATTTGTCCAAACAGTCTGCTAAATAGAACAAACCAATCCAAAGATTAATTAACCCCATTCCAAATTAAAACTATTAAGAATGATCTTGACACATATCATTTCAGAGATTAAAGGTTTAACAAAAAAGTTAGCCAATAAGACACCCACTGAACTTACACTCTACCCATCAACCCAAAAAAAAAAGCCCCACTAAATCCACCCATTAACCCCAAAGGGCACCCACTAATTTTAAACTCCACCTATAAATTATACACATATCAATTCATCACTCCTCCTAAGCTCTAACCACTGACCATGGAATTGTCTCACCTTTTAGAGCATCATAAATCTTTTCTTCATCCTTGCTGAGTTTGTGTTGTCCAGCCAATTTTTTCTCCAGGTCATTTTTAATGTCATTAAGTGTCTTCTGATTCAATTCATCTTTGTGCTGCTTGCTCTCATCTTCCCACAGTTTTAGTCTTTCAAAGAACTGTTGCATGAGGGGCATATAATCTCCATTTTAATTATTCAAACACCATCAGTGGACTAATCCCCATATTCGTTGGTGAACTAATCCCATTGTTGTTACTAATCCTATTTCCCTTGATATGATAATCCTTGTCTTATTTTTTAATTAATTTCATTAATTATTTATTAATTCCTTTTCTTGTATGCCAGTTCTTACTTTGTAATATAATAATATAAAATTTTGTCATAAAGGTGAAAGATTTACACAGAGGCAGTGAGGAAAAAAAATAGAAATAGTATTATTAGTCGGGGTATTGGTATTGTTCATAGATAATTACAGATAATAAATGAGATAGTTCATATATTGATAAGTTTGTTATTTATATTAAAATAACAGTGTCTTGCTGACATTTCATGACTCACATCCTGAGGTAAACTTTCCCCCCATTTAGGTAAAGGTCGACCAATTCTGAAGTTTTTGTATGGCTTCATGTTCTTAGGTGGCAGCGGGCTGAAAAATTAAATTGCTCACTAGAGAAAAGTCATGCTAAAGTCTATTTCTGTAAAGAAATACAGATGAATGCTATTGTTCTATAGTATATATTTAAATGATAATTATTATTTACAAGGGGGAAATCAATAGTTTCATAATAATTAATACTGTTCCCATGAGTAGGGCTGTCAATTTTTTGAAAAATGCTGCCCGGGTACCCGTCCAAATTTCGAACGGGTACCCGGGTTACCCGTTCAAAACATCGCATAATTTTCACCGTCATACAGCTATACTATGCAACCTAGCCACCTTCCATGCCCCTTATTTCTCAGTAACCATACGGTGGACGTCTAAAAGTGACGTCACGTGATTTTGGCTGATTTATACCCCCCTCCCCGCCATTGTCACATAAACTTAGAACCCCCTTAGAACAAAGATTTGCAGCCGCGCCCCCTCCCCCATAATAGCTGTACCTCCTTTTTGAAAATGAGCATTTGTAAAATAACTTTATTGTCACTTAAGTTTGTATTTAATGTGAAGTTGAACTCTATTAAATCGATACACGTGTAAATTCATGTAAATCGTCAATAAATAAATTGTAAGCATTCAAGTTTTTAAGTGGAACTTTCATTTTAAGTTGCACGTTTTGATGTGATGTCACATTTCTAAAACACACCCCCTTCGTCACAAATGTATGATCGCCTTCTCCGTAGGTGCTAAACGTCATTTTATTTTATTAGACTGTTAGTAACTAATTTATTGACTTTTAAAAAATTACAAATTTTGGTGTATTATTTTTTTTTTAAAATGAGGCACTCGTGGGAACAAACACACATAACACAATCGAATGGGGGGGGGAGATAAACAACGTCTACAATAGGAAATCCTATGTCGGCGTATTTCAAAGTAACTTTAATGTTTAAAGCGGGGATGTTTTTATTAACAATACCAAACACGGCCTCATTCATCTCTATGCAGTCTCGCCCCACGGTCGACGACTTACCCATTTGAAATTGTTAGTAACTGATTAATTTATTAACTTTAAAAACTGACAACTTTGTACATCAGTTTTTCTAGGTCAACACATGTTAATTCAAACAAGAAGCACAAGCAAATGCAAGGGGTGCGGGTTACATGAATGAAGGGAGGAGATAAACAACATTAGCTAGTATCAATCGGCGTATTTCAAAGTGAAGTTACTGTCACAGGAGGGATTTTTTTTACTAACAAACGCCGCTTTTATCTCTAATATCATTATTTTTGGATGAGGACTTTTATTTTCCTTATCTATATGATTCTTTTAAAGCGCCAAAACCTTTTTTGTGTTTGCGATTTCTGTTTTACGTTGAGAGAAAAAGATGTATCAAAGTACATTTCCCGTTGACAGACATTTCTCCTTAGAAATAATTTACTGCATTTATTTCAAACAAACATTTTCATTTGAAAAATTATTTCGCAAAAAAAACACACAAAAAACAAAAACCGAATGGGAGCCAAAGTTTGGCCTCCGTTAATATTGACATTGAAGTTACATTTTCACGGGTACCCGGGCGGAATTTTACTACCCGGGTACCCGTTGACAGGGCTACCCATGAGAACAAATTTTTTTCATTGTGTATTATTAGATGCTTCTTTAAGCTCTTCCAATGTTCACTCTTTTAAATTATATTTCATAAAAAATAAAACCATTTTTGTTCTTATTTACCAATCAAAAAATTACAGCAGAATAAATCATTGCCAACAGAAAAGGATAAAATTTTTAAAAAAAGGAAATAGGGTGCATTCATTTTCCTGATAAAAATATATCAACTTGTTGGCTGTAAAATGTTCCAAATTTAAGGCGACTTAACAGAAGGTAAATTAAAAATCAACTATTATTAACATTATTCACCGCTTGATCTCTGGAACACTCTCAGACACAAACGCTCTTCTCCCATCTCCTAGATCAGAAACAGTCTTGTCTCTTAAGATATTTCTGGCACTCTGTGGGGTCACAGGCTTGTGGCCAGCATCCACTATGGTGGGCTCCATTAGCCTTTCTGCCACAGGAGAGACGTTGCTTGACAAGCCTCTTCGGGATGCTGTAGACAGAGGTCGTTGGGAAGCAGTTGACAGAGGTCGTTGGGACAATGTAGAAACGGGTCGCTGATGTTGAACTGTCAGCTGTGATAGTTGAGCATTCTCAGATTGCATGGCTTGTAGGTTGTCCAGTAATTCTTGTATGCGTTTCCTGAGCACATGATGCAAATAATACAACATGAGTAATAGTAATAGAAGCATCTCATCAAACTTTATATTGTCATTTCAAATTATATTTTCTTACATAGAGTTTTTTTCCTTTTTATAAATTCAAATTATTAAAAATGATTAAATCCATTAAAAAATATTAATTCTACTTGAAAATCCATCTTCTGGATGGGTTTGCACACTGTTAGGTTTGTATATTTTTGTTCTGTGAGTGTATTAATTTTTTAAAGTTGGGCATGTAGATACAGATTAATCCACAACCAACTTACTCATACTCATCCTGTAGGTAAACCATTTCTTCCTGGTGTCTTTCAACCATTTGGTCTAATTCTGATCTAGGCACTGTGTCCTGCTGGTGAATGGAATTCAAAGTTTTAAAACATTTAACCAGGGGAGTTAGTCAATATGTATCACACATAAAAATATAACATCTTGGTGAGATGTTTTTTTGTATTCCCTTACTCTAAAGTGAAAATGTCTTGTTCTGCAAAATAAAAAAAAAAAAATTTAAGTAAGAAAAGGTAGACAATTTTAACAAATTTCTCTTAAACACTTTAAAAAAACATTGACTCCAACAATTGTGTGAATTTTAAGTATATGGGGCTGATGATACACACTAAAGCTACACACTAATATTATCATATGAGTATAACATAAAGATTATTTTGTATAGAGTTGTTACTAAAGAAAAGTGTTATCAAAACTGTTTCACCAATGTGCAGCCCTGAATCATTTGGCAAACCTGAAAACAAATGGGTGAATTTTTGGGGGAAGATGATGGCGCATGAAAATGGATGGTATTTTTTTAAAATTAGGCCAAATTTTATTTTGAAAATGTATGGGTTTTTTTTATTCCTGTATATTCTCATTTACCAAGGAACACAGACTTCATGTACCGTGAATGAAAAAGATAATTCTTAAATAGTCAACTTGATTTTCATAGATTTATAGAGTAACCTTTTTAAGAAATTTAAAAACCTCTGTGATTTATGTTTAAATCCCCAAATAGATGGAAATTTTATAAAATAATGTATTTAATATATTTTAGAATAAATGTTTAGTTTACATCTTCACTTGAATTTAATTTTGAATTATTCTCCTTTTAAAATAAAGTGTCTTCTTTTCCAACCTTTTTAATAAGGAATTTCCTTCTTTTTTATTGTTCCATCTCACAACCCTATAATTGCAATTAGATGTTTATGAACAATATGCACTGTTTATATCAAACACAGCCAACACCAAGCCAAGGAAGCTGCTACATGGGGAAAGATTCCATTGTCAAAATAAAGATTATCAGTATCAGATTCTTTTTTATATATTTTTTAAAATTCTAAAGTCATTTAGTCACCAAAACTCAGAAGCAATAACTCATTGTGATAAATGCAATGACAATGAAATGTTCTCTTATTACACATAAATGAAATCCCAACCATTCAGGGCTTAAAAATTATACTCAAGACCCCAAGACCCATATCTTTAAAACTGACTTCCCCTATTTGATTGATAAACGATGACACTGTGTACCTTTCATGGCTTCTAATGATTTGTGTTTTAGAAAATTAAAAATGTTATGTCATCTTTTATCTAATGTGTATTTGCTATAATGTTTTTTATGTGAAGAATGGTAAGCCAGGCAGGTGTATCACACTATATATGTTGGCAATTATTATTATTACTATTGCCATTCAATGAGGTCTGAATAAAACATAACATTACTGGTACTGTTAAAGTCTTCTTGAGTGTTAGAATGGTTATCACAAATTCAAACAGCGTAAATTAAACATATACAATTATAGAGACAACATTAAAAGTATTTTTGAAGAAGGATTGAAGAAATCTGAAGAATACTCTAACAATGATGTTACAAACCCCAGTCACAGACAGAGACTAAAAGTTTAATGTTTCCCACAATGCCATTCACTTTTGAGATGCTGAGCGCAGTTACAAGTATATTGCACCATTAAAGCAATATTATAAGTACATTATTTAGAAAATAGTATATACTAGCCAGCCCCCAAATATTCCAAAAATTGTTCAGGCTTCAAATGACCTTGAAATTAAGGTACATAAAATATCAGCCTGTTTACCCCTTATTAATGGAGACAAAAATATATATAAAAAGTTCATTAATAAAAATTACTCAAAATTAGGTAGCCTTACATCTTGCCATAATCCTACAGCCTCAGAAAATAATACGACATTTTCTAAAGTTTAAAAAGCAATATTCATGCACAGCTCTCATGCCCTAAATAAAACACAGGTAAGTTTTCTCTCTTCCTTAGCCTACCAAGGAGTACAAGCTTAATAAGATTCGTTAGTGAAACAGGGTGCCTATTGGCCTGAACAGACGTCACAGAACAATGAGCATTTCAACAAAAAGCCTTCCTCAAGGAACAAATAGACAAAAACCAAATAAATCCAAAGCAAGAAAGAGCTGGCTTTGGCTAACACCACGGCTAAGTTTTCATTTCATATTTGTTTTTGTCTATTTGTTAGAACAACTTTGACATGTCACTAACTCCACATCCGCAATATATGAGGATGATGACACCCTGACACTCGTCCAATTTTATTCTGGATTTTTCCAGACGGTGACAGACAAGTCAAGAATCCATGTATAACATAATAGGAAATCATTATTTTCTTATTGACTTTTCCACAATGTGGTTTCCACGTATAAGGAAAACAAACAAACCGGTACTTTAAAATATTGCAATTATTGAATTAAAACAAAATATTTTGGGTTAGTTACAAAGGGCAACACACAATAAAAACTGAAAAATGGTAGATTTAAGTCAGTGATAAAAGCAATTTTCTAAGTTTAAAGGTGCACCAGATATATGAATTTCATAGCACAAACGTTGCGTAGAATAGAATTCCAATAAAGCAGTTTTAGTCCCACACAGCCAAAAATTATTTTCATTGGCTTCCACAACACAGCAGAGGAAAATAAGTCACAGATTTGAAGCATGGCCAACATTTAAATATTAAAAACATTTATTCAAATAGTTACATACTTCAGTTGGCTCTGATTTGTATTCTGCCTCTATCATTTCATGCTGAAATTAGGATGAAAATGTACAAAATCTCATAAGTGGAAAGGATTAAAGGAACTTGTCTACTTGAACCACCAGGTTCTCAGCCATTCCTTTAGGTAAGCTCTGAATTGTCAAATGTTAGCTGACCGTTCCCTTTTAAATTTAAGGAGTCCATAAAAATTTGGCTTGAATTTCATGATGAATAAGTTTGTTTTGTTTTAGTTATACACTTTAAGTATATTATTTATTTATAGTATGTACAATGATGAGGGCTTCGCGCCACTTATAATATCCCATGATTGTAACTACTCTACAAAATTTGTACCAATTACAAAGGTCTCATAACAAAGCTGCACTAAGATTGCTCCTTAATGAATATGTCCCAAGTCTGTCCTTTGGTCTAAGAACATATTCTGAGTACTCTGAGCTTAAAAACCTTACCTCCTCTGCCTCAGGTGTAAATGCGGCAGCAGACAATGCTTTGTCGGCCATGTCCTTGTGCAGGTCATCTTTGGTTGTTATGTCAAGGTCAATGCCAGTCAGTTCAAAAACTAGGTCATTGACCCCCAAAGTGCCTAAAGGGAGGAAAAATATAGAAAAAGTTTCAAGTTTACAAACTAGAGTGTTGACATCCAGCTGTAAATGAGGTTGTGTCATGTTATCTCAATGTGGAACAACTATGTCAATGTGCATCATTATCTCTGGGAAAGAACTTTAATCTGTTCATATAAACACATTTTTAAGTTTAAGCTCACTTAAAAACCAATATTAGTAGAAATATTTGATTCTCCTCTTCAAACAATAAATTAATATGATTTGTAGATATGATGTATAACATTAAGGTTTTTTGTTTGCTAATAGAATACATTTTTTTAAAAGTTGAGATGAAAATAAAACTCTAATACTTTCAAACTTTGTCTAAATGAAACGACATACAAATAACTCCATTATGTTTTTCTTTTCCAGAATCCTTAAACAAGTTCAACAGATTTGAAGAAATATTGAGATTTATGTGAGAGGAATAAAAAAAATATACAGAATAGAACAAATTCAAAACATTAGATTTAAATGCTTTTTTGTGTGTGTGTGGCATATAATAAATGATCCCTGAACTGTCAAAACATTAGATTTAAATGCTTTTTTGTGTGTGTGTGGCATATAATAAATGATCCCTGAACTGTCAAAACATTAGATTTAAATGATTTTTGTGTGTGTGTGGCATATAATAAATGATCCCTGAACTGTCAAAACATTAGATTTAAATGATTTTTTGTGTGTGTGTGGGATATAATAAATGATCCCTGAACTGTCAAAACATTAGATTTAAATGATTTTTGTGTGTGTGTGTGTGCCATATAATAAATGATGCCTGGACTGCCAAAACATTAGATTTAAATGATTTTGTGTGTGTGTGTGTGCCATATAATAAATGATCCCTGAACTGTCAAAACATTAGATGTCTTTGTCTTACCACACTGCCTGTTGAAATGTGAAGGCCGAGCACGCTTGCCCCAATAAATTATTAGAGGCAAAGTTCCAGCTGGCATTTGGACAGCATCAGATTTTCCAGTGTGTAAAGAGTAAAGTGGGATAGGGATTAGTTCACTTGTTTTAACCAAATCCTCTCGTGGTGTAGAGGATGCCACTCTGTCCCCGGACTCATCCATCAGGATGGGAATATCCACAGAGTCTGACAGCGACTCAGCATTCAAACTGGATGCATCACTGCAGAGAATAGATTTTAAAACATCCTTTGTATGGTAAAGAGGAAGCCTATCATCAACAAAACCAAATGATAACATTTAAACCAATGTTTACTGTATAGAACAACATGGGAGCAGTCAGTTGTCACTCGTATCATGAAGGTCCTCAGAAAAATTTCATCAGTTGTTGCATTAGATGTTAACAATTTAATTAATTTTTATGAGTCCAGCGCATCATATCTGAGGTTTACCTAAAAATGTACTTTAAGACAATCAGAAAAGTTATAGCTGTATTTTATTTATGAATTTAAAATTTATAATAACATCAAATTTGAAAGACGTCGTTTGCTTATAATAACATCAAATTTCTCCATGATCTTAAACTTCTAAAAGTTCTATGTGGTGGAGTTGCCCTCCACCCACCCGTCACCCATTTTAAGTGACATTCTGATACATGTCATTTCCTCATTAAAAATTCTCTTGATTTTACTGACCTAAAAGAATTTGACCTAGATTTGATACCAGACACGTTTTCATCACCATGAGGAGGGGGTAAATACACAGTCTCTAAGGGCTGAAAATTAATTATATGAAAAATTTAACTTTTTTCCAAAACATTATTAGATTAGAAGAAAAAAAACATGTGATCTATGTCTATAACTTAAATGTGTGTAGAATCATTTTTATTCTTACATTCATTATTTGGCAGCAAATTTTAACTAAAATGAATCAACATAAAATGCTGAAATTGTTTGAAGCTTTCTACATGCATGTGTGATGCACAAAGTGAAAAGAAAACACACAGATTTCTTGTAGGACATTACATCTCCCAGCTCTCACTCTCAGTCATTGTTTAACTTGCCATCTTTTTGATGTCCTGGAAGTCTAAGGTAGCCATGGCTATGATCTCTTCATATTTCCCTTTGTGGACAGCAAACTGAAGATTTTCTGGTTCTTGCAGGGTTTGGACAACTGTGGATAGAATTCCTTCCTTCACCTCATCTGGAAGTTTGATTTCAAACTCAAAATACCTGGATATTTTAGAGGAATTTATAAACAATATTTCAACAATTTTAAAGTGACTTTTTTTTCAATATATCTATTCCCATGATAAACTGAATACATTATATTAATAAAATTAACAGTCAAATTAAAGATAAAAGAACCTACCTCTTATTCTTATTCTTTTTAGCTGAACCATTCAAAGGTGATGAACCAAGTGCTAAAGAAATATTACAAGTCTTTTAGTGATGCAAATTTTACTCACAAAATGGAAGAAAAAGCATTGATTGCATTCATTTTAGTTTTTCATTATAATTATAAGATTCGTCCATTAAATCACTACCTCCTAAAGATGTCCTCTCTTCTCCTTTTCTGGCTGCCTGTGGCCTCTTACTGGGTCGCTCATCTAACACATCTGGGCTCATGGCGTTAATCTAACAAAAAATACCAGTTACTGGTTACATTAAGTTATCAAAATTTAAATTAGAAGATGAAACCTCATTCGCTTCATTATTTTTAGCCTTAAGCTATTTCAAACGTAAATATCATCAATTGATAAAACATTTTGCAACTGCTCTTTATACCATAATACAGATATTTACAACTAAGTGCAAGAAATATATTATTTATATTTACTAACATCATCATTGTCAGGATCCAGTAAAGTAGTTTTAAACATTTTTCCTCCGTAAGATAAAGAACATTTGAGTTCTGATTCCCTGAGTCCCTCTGGGCAGAATGTTCTGATGAACAAGGACCTATTATAATCTGGTTCACCTGTCCAGACATCAACATCTTTCATTGGTGGACGAACTGGTGCCGAGACTGAACTGTTCTCAAACCTCACCTTCTGTGAACATTTGATAATTATTGCGACTCTTCTTCTAATTGGTCTAAAAGGGCTTAACATTGGAAGTTAATTATATTTTTTCCCAGTATTCTAAGCCATTGGAACAAAAAATTTCTTTCATAAATATATTTAATGTCTAAAGGTTATGCATACAATAATAACATTTTGAATAAAAATTGTTAAATTACAAAAGAAACCTGTTTAAAGTTAAATTCCTTAAAAAGGATTATTTAGAACTGAAAAATTCATAGAACTGAATAAAGCAAAGGTCGGAAAAACCATGGCTCATGAGCCAGATGTGGCTTTAATTGATGGCTGATTGTGGCTTGCAGACAAAAGTTCGATTATAAAAAAAATGTTTCTTTAGACTCTGATTTACATATTAATTGCATATCCAAAAAAGTAGTAGTAAAGCAAATTAATTTTAAAACTTACTTTAGCGGAGGTAGAGACCCAAGCAAGGTTCTCTAGGTTGTCATCCCCTTCTGTATTCCCTGTGCCTCCACTAACTACAGATTCAGTTCCTCAAAGAAAAAGAAAACACAAAAAATTGTGGCATGCTTTAAATTTAAATAGTTGTTGATTTCCAAGCTAAAGTCATGAGAGTTCAATTTTACCTTCTGTATCTCCAGCCACATCTTCATCACTACTGTCTTTTTCTTCTTCTTCATTAACTTTCACTTCCTTTTCTTCTTCTGTATCTTCGTTTAGGTCGCCCTGACTGGTTGCCTCTTGAAGAAACATCTGACTGCTTACTTCTCCCTGTCCTGATATTTTGTCTGTTTGATCTTCTGCTTCAGATTCTGATGTTTCTGCCAAACTCTGTGTGTAAGCCTGAGTAAGAAATATAAGAATGCCACCTGACTAATTTGTTATTGATAAAAAATTTATCTTTGGAGGTCACAACATGTTTTTAAAACATTTCTTTTTAAAATAATTTTTATTGACTAGTGTCAGATTAGTAATCTAATTCCTAAATTGCAACTTTTAAAAATAAATTTACATGCCATACTAAATGTTTTGAAGATTATTTAGAGGACTAAAACTATGGACAAGACATAACACATCAACAAAACCACACCAAAAAATCAAGGTCTTGCCTGTACGTGTTCAAAACCAAGTTTGGCCTTCTCCTTGATTGTCTCAATTAAGAACTTCCACCTTCGACCATGACCTCTGGCACTTGTCATTTTAGAGAACAATTTCTCCCAATTCATTATTCTTTTCTCTCTTGCAATTCTTTTTGACTATAAAATGTATTTATTACTTCATGTTAATCTTATTTTTAAAAATAAAATGAGATAAAACTTTTCAGAAAATAAAATGCTAACTGCATTGCTTTTTGATCATTTTCATTGATTTCATTCCTGTGATCATGAGATTTTATTTTCTGATTAAAAAGTATAACTGTGTTTTATTTCAAAGAGATTTATTCTGGGTTCAGTTTGTTTACTCTGCCAGTCTCATAACTCACATGTGCATCAACAAGCTGTAAACGCTTGATGGCAATGTTGAGTTGCCTCTGTTTGCTTTCATAATCTTCATGCAGTTTCTTCAGTGCTGCACTCTTCTCTTCCCAGGGTGTGGAGTAAACACGGACAAGTCGAACCAGCTCACCTACTGGCATTCCTAGGTCACTGATGCTGTGTGGTGCAGTATTATAAAAGTGATGATAAAATTTTGATAATGGTTCACATATGTAAAGGGGGATTAACAAATCATCAGCTCACCCTAGATGGACACTGGGATATGCCAATTTTAAAACCTGTGTGAACTGAATCAATGGTATGGTACAGGTATTGCAAAACCTTACATCAGACAAGACTAAGTACTATTTTTCAGAGGGCATCATAAATTTACATTATTAGTAGTTAATTATTTTAATTTCAGATGTGGAATTACTGACCTCCTAAACAATCTGCCACTGATCATTGTTATTTGCATTAATAAAGTTGGAGGTAGGGAGAACTTTAACATTTCATCCTTCATTCCAAGAAGCTGAAACAATAGTATGCACCTTTTAAGAAGCATTTGAATTAATTTAACAAATGTGAATGAAAGAAACCTTTGTAATGAAATTTTAACAGAAAAATTATATTTAATATATACAAATATTAACACCATTTCTAATTGAATAAGTGGGCTGCATTTTAAGCAAACCTTAACTGCAATGTGTATGTGGTGCTATAACATACATATAATTTCACATTTCTGTGTTTTTAATTTCCACTTCATGCATAACAAATATGTAAATTACACTTTAAAAAAAGATTTGCTAGAAAAATCTACTAACTTCTTGCAATGAGTCATGCACTAGAGCCATCGCATTGACAACACCATCACAAAGATTGTCAAATTTATTTTGCTCTCCAACTTTTAATCCTCTGTTGTCCCCATTTTCATCATCTGACTCAGACTGCTCTTCAGACTAAAAATTTTAAGTAAATTGACAATATTAAAGCACACAGAAGTTAACAAATAATACCAATAAAATTACTTAGCTGTACATAGAAAAATATTACTTATATCATTGTCAGCTTGCAACTTCTATTTATGTTAACAAACCAGTTGCAATTTTCTTTAACTTTGTTAAATATTATGCACTTTCACCCTAAACAGCATGGATTCTCACAGCCCTACATGTTCACATTCCTAACTACACATAATATTATATAAATATTCTATTCTCTAATTTTTTATTACATTTTCAATTTCAGATTCCTCACTGTTTTCTTCTTCATCATCTTCCTCTGCAAGTATACTCAAATTATTTCTCACTCCTGAAATCAAATTTACAATAAGAAATAAACTTACTCAACTGTGTTTAATAATAGGAGATGAATATTACTTTAAATTAAGTTACATTAATTTTTACATAAATTGTAAATAAAGCATAAATTGTGTAAACAAATAATGTTATGTGTCAATGAGGTGATGGGTCATGAATTCCTTATAAAAAATGTTACAATTGTGTTAAAAATGTGTCATGATTTATAATTGCTGCGAGTGGTGGAGGAGTGATGGTGGCAGTATTCTTAGAAAATCATTTTTCAAAATATTATTGACAAATATAAGTTATCAAAGTTCAAAATTTTATATAATCATGATTATTGCCCCATTAATACCTGACAGCTGAAAACATACTTTCTTGTATTAATATCTATGTTGTTTTTGGTTTAATATTAGTTACCTTGTACATGCAGAATCATAAGTAATGATTTGTGAATATTAAACCATAAGAAATTTTAAAAATGTAAATATTTAACTTTATTGGCGGAGAAGAAGTGAAGCAGTACCTTAACAAATTTTACCAGGAAGAATATCCCCAAACAATGATGACAATCAAAATGATAGGTTATTGAAAATGAGCTAATCTTTTGCTCAACTATTGCTGGTGTGTATTGTTTGCATTAATATTAGTTTTACTATTATTATTTAGGGCCCATTTTCATTCCTAGATTTTTGCAAAGTATTTTTTCAACACAAAAACTACTGTACATTGTGTGGGGACTTGAAGGATAGAGATCATAGGGGTTGTCTACCATTTGAGTGTGGACTAATAAAAAATTGTGTTTTTTCAGTTTGATGTGCTCCATAAACAATCATTACTGGATTATAAATATAAACAAGGCTACTGGATATTAGGTGAGTATTTCTCAATAGAGCGCCAAAGCATTTTTGATCACTTGAGATGATTGGCGGCTTTTGCTAATATAAACAAGATTAGAAAGAATCCATTCTACTGTAAAGCATAAGTAAAATTTTGATTTTCCATAAAATAATGGTGCCCACACACAGAATGTTGAGAATATGTACTATTTCATAATATGTGGATGCCTGGAAAACTTAAAACCATAAAGACTATTTAAACATTTTTTATTTAAATATTGTAAGAACTGTATTTCTACATAATAAAAGTTGTGAGAGTTATAATACATATAATCTTATTTAAAAATAATTTCAATTGATAAAATTAATATCATTGATAAACTTTTTATCTTTCAATAAAGGAAAATAACTTTTAACTAATTTAATTTTTAATATCACTTCAAACCGGAAAAACAAAATTTTTGACAAGTCAACAACCAATTGAAAGATTACAATCTATCATATTCATATGTATATAGTAGGGCTGTGGAAAATAATGATTAACTTCTATTATAATCGTTAAAAATTTAACGATTTAATTATTTTTTTTTACGATTAATCGACCTATGACTTACAAATTATTGGAAGTCGAAAAGGAAAAAAAAGCGGCAGATAAATAATAAATTTTAAGACATTTACACAAACATTTTTGTTTTAAACTTTTGACTGACGGAAATGTTCAAAATGTTGATAAAGTTTGCCTCCCATGGTTTAACACTTCGCCTATTTATCAAACCAAATGGAAAGTGTATTAAGCTAATGGCAGTAATGGAGTCTGATTCAGAGACAGAAAATAACCACAGCTTTTCTGATGAAATATTGCTTTACAAAATTGAGACGAAAGTTCCTGAATCCATTAACCCTCTATATTGGCGGAAATTCCAATATCTGATAATGTCATTACTTGCCAAGACCATTTTGTGCATACATTTTGCCTCAGTTCCATGTGAATGGTTGTTCAGCTGGACTGGTTATATTGTCAATTACTTGTCAATGACCCGATCATTACTTGAACCAAATAATGTCAACCCACTTGTCTTTTTGCGTAGTTGGTTAAAAGATGACATATAAAGGAGACATTCTAGTGTTATTTTTATTTTCAACAATAACGTTTAATAAGTGTTACTTATGACATCATAAATTATTAATTATAGGCTTTAATCAAAATTAATCATCATCTGTGGCGGTACAGCCCATGTAGGGCCCTGGCCTGCTCCACTACATCCTTCCATTCGGATTGATCGATGGCTTTCCTTCTCCATGCTCGAGCCCCCAGCTGGTGTAGGTCCATTTCCACGTCATCAATCCACATCAGTCTTGGGCAAACAGTGACTTGTTTCTGTCTGTAAATAATTTTTGCTGCCCTATAATATTGCATCCTTTCAACATGCCCTGCCCAGCATAGTCTTCTTTTTTTAATACTTGTGACTATAGGTGGGTCTTTGTACAGATGGTATAGTTCTTGGTTTGTACAAATTCTCCAGATGTCATTTTCTATCACAGGGCCATATATTTTCCTAAGGATTTTCCTCTCCCAAGTGTTGAGCAGGTTCTCTGCCTTTTTTGGTCAGGTTCCAAGCCTCACTAGTGTATGTTACTACCGGCCTTATAATAGTGGTGTATATTATTTTCTTTGTTCCCTTTGAGAGTTTTAAGCTTCTTAGAAATTTTTGTAAGCTGAAGTAGGAGTGGTTGCCTGCTGTTAACCTTTTTTTCACTTCCAAAATTATCTCTTTGTGTTCTTTTACAGTTGCCCCTAGACATTTGAAAGTAGCAACTCTCTCAAATTTGTGTTTGTTTATAATGATATTATCATCAGTATTGGTGTTTCGTGACATAATCATGTATTATGTCTTTGTTTCGTTTATAATGAGACCAGCTTCGGCAGACGTTTTTTCAAGTTCCTTGAAAGCTTTAACTATATCATTACTGTTTCTACCCATTAATTGAAATTAAAGATTAATTAATCTTTATTTTTCAAAAGTTAATGATTAAATTTAAATTAATCCTTAACAGCCCTAGTGACACTAGTGTATAGCATACTCAGATTAAAAATTATACCTGGAGTTAGATTGAGTACCTCATATTCTCATGCAATAAAATGACACACTTGAGTATACTAAAATGACACACTCAAACTAAACCAGACCTTCTCTTGTCTTATCTTATACTTATACATTATCAGTTATCAGGGCTCTTCAACACTTGATTATCCAAGCTTGATGTTGAATATTGCATTTTTATTAGAGTTTTGAATTTTGAAGAGTGTTTTGGTTTTCCTAGGCCTAGTTTGTTGAACCATTCCATTCTATGCTCCAATAATAATAATGATAACACTTATATAGCGCCATTTAACAAACATAATGTAGGCTCAATGCGCTTCAAACAAATGGCTGAGGTAATAACACGTATGAAAAATCAGACTATTTACAAGATAAACAATTTCTACAATTTCTAGAGGTAGGTATTAAAATGCCCAATCTCATGTCATATTTTTGTAAATAGAACAAGAAAAAAAAATATTTCTATGTCACGTCTAGCAGAATATTGTCTTGAACTCTTGTCTATGCTAAGTCTATGACTTATGTTTATCAATCTATGTTATCTAGTAAAGTATCACAAATAATAATATTAATTTTAACTTTAAAATTTTAACATCATGTACTGAGTACATTGTACTCAATGAGTATGATTCCAAGAAAGTAAGAAAGAGTGATAGTGATAGTCAATGAGTTTGAGTGATTGATAGTATTAACTCTTAAAGTCGCAAAGCGTCGTAATGCGTCTCTTCCCGCTATCCCTAAAGCGTCGTAATGCGTCCCTAGATACAAATCTCGTTAGAAATGAGATCTCGGAAAGTAAAAACTCTTCAATGCTTGAAAAACGATGTATTTGACTTCCGGCAATGGCGGCCGTTGCTGGCACTAGTGTTATCGCTCGATTCGCGATGTTTTTTGGTAGTTTTAACGGGTTTTTTTTCGAAGATACGTTTTCGTTATACTTTATTACTAAAATAATAGTACTAAGCTACAGGTAAATATTGTTTCAAACTCAGTACGGTCTTTTGGATGCGTAAAATAGCCATTCTTAGCCTTAAAAATGAAGTCAGTATGACAATAATATTATAAATGGATTTTATGCAAATTTTTTAATTTCATAATCGGTTGATCGTAATACGGGAAATCCTTACGGGACTGAGGCGGAAGTTTATTGAAAACCTTCTAGCACTTTAAGAGTGAATAGTGGACTTACTTAGTGGTGATTGATCTAAAAAGAATGAAAATAACGGTAAACGAGTATCATTATCATTAATGTCATTATCATTAAAATAAACAATTAATAAATTTAATAATATTTAATATAATAATATTATATTAAATAATAATAATATTATAATATTCAATCAATTTAAGTTTGCTCTTTATTATTGGGCGTTTTATTTTTAAAAAAATATTGCAAATAAACTTTCTTATTAAGAGCTAAAATTTAAAATATTTTACTCTTTTCCATTGTAAATTATATCCACAGACTAATGAAAGTTTCATAATAAATCTAAATTAAAAGACATTTGTAAACAAAAGCATCCCGCCATGACACCGCTGCTTTTGTTGCCAAGTTGCTGGTCACGTGACAATTTACAAAAAATGTAAATTCATTTAACAAAACTAAAATAAAAATACGAAGTGACAATAAAATGTGTGTGGAAAAAAAGAATAAATGTATAACTTTATTTTATTAATAGAAAACCACATTCGTTAAGTTTCGGAAAATGCCTTCATTAATAAATTTTATAAGAGCGTATAAATTACATCAAAGTTTAAGCTTTACTTGTGTTGTTTATTCAAACAAACCGTTTGTGTCACCTGTAATTACTGTAATTGTACTTCATAAATATCAATAATTTTGACTATTTGAATTTGAAAGCTTTATTGCAGTTCAGTTCTGTATCATTTTTGATGTATCAACAAATATAATGCTTTAACTTTCAAAATCTTATTTATATTGTATTTTCTTTTTAATTCGAAAAAAATTAATAAATTTACTTAATCAGTGCTTTTTTTTTCTAGCGAAAAATGTTTGGGAACTCATTTCACATCTGTTTTTTAACTTATGGCTAACGCTGTTATTCTACTAATAATAACAAATATGATATCTATGGCTCATATAAATCATATTAGTAGAATAACAGCGTTTGCCACTTGGTTTGTAAAGTTTGTTTATTTGTAAACTGTAATTTACGTCGTTCTCGTGAGTTCCCACTGTAAAAAGGACTGACAGAAAGTAAAATGCCGACTATTTATATAAATATACACGAATCTGGCCAAAAAAGTTATGGGAACTCAGTTCCCACGAGTTCCCACTGAAAAAAGCACTGTACTTAATACTATAAAATTTCAAGATTTAAATATCTATTAATGAATGATTGTATTCCTCGTTCATAAAATAAATAAAACATAAATAGACAACATCAGCAAAATCTAATTCTGGTGGGTTTTCTTTTAATTGCAATTTCAACATAATTTTTTAAATTTATTATTTAAGTTTCACCTCATCCTCATCAGAAAACAGCCATCAGACATTATAAGCATTTTCTCAATACAATAACTTATATATTTTGAAATGTTGGTCTCAATTTATTATATTCCCTTAGCAGTTGAAACGTTTAAAACATATATTGCTTAGCTTAAATCAAAATAACATTAAAATGTAAAATCAATAAGACTTTCTTTTCTCATTACATGTCACAATTCTTATCTTAAGCTATCTTTTATTTTATAGATGCTCCTACTCTACGGAAGATTATGGCGTCCAACGCTTATCAATGGCTTATTTCTAGTCTTCTATTTTTACCACAGTACAGTTTTAAATTTTAATAGTTTCTAGTTTTCCTGGTTTATTCAGACAATCCAGGCCACGTCCCAACTAACAATGCCATACTTGAAGATTAGTATTTGTATACGTTTGTGCTTGCAAATGGAATGAGTTTATCAGTATTGATAAAATTTAGGGAATTATCAAATTTACACCAGCCCAGATGCACATATGTAACAAAACCTCAATTTATAAAATAAGCATCAACATTTAATGGATGTGGAAGGTTGGGGAACTGTGATCATGATTAAGTATTTTAAATATTAAAGGGGAGGTGCGGAAATGCCATACAATATTTGCAAATATAAAAGAAAATAATAAAATACTATGGAATTATCTACAGAAGGTCATCTGCGAATAGCGATAGAACAAGAAAAATATAGGCCAAGTTACAGTTACATGATTATGCAATCAAAGTCTAAGTGTTCCAAGGTGTAAGTTAAAGGGACATAACTAAATCAAATAATTAACATTCAGTATTATCTTAAGTTGTCTCTCTTTGATTGGAATAGTTGTGGGCATGGGTGTCTTATCATATGTCGCAGAGGTTACGCGGTTATAATTAATATTACTCAATCTAAAAGTGTAATCCTCATTCCGTATGGGGGCCGTCCATAAAGAACGTCAGGCTATTTTGACCATTTTAAACTTACCCTCTCCCTGTCACAAGCTATCACAAATCTTGGACCCCCCCCCCCCAAAGTACGTCACACTTTCGAAAAAATTTTTAAAAAAAAATAGTTAACAAATTAATTAACATTTAATATAAAACACCGTGGCCGTGACGTCACACATGGCCGGTCACTCCTCTCTGTCACAAACGGTCACACTTTTGTACACCCCTCCCCCCATCTTGAGCGTGACGTACTTTATGGATGGCCCCATACTGAAAATTGAGGTATATGAAGCAGATCATTGGGGTGGTGGAAAAAGTATTTATATCTTATTCTTAGTTAAAACACATTTCTATTTAAGCAATGAAAGAATATTAAAAGGGATTATGGGATACAAAACAGCATTCTGTCCCCCCCCTTCCTTAAAGTAATTCACAAAATCTATAATGTTTTTTACCTTTACATTTATTTCCCATGTTGCCTACATAATTTACTGATGATATCAAAAAGTAAATCAGCCGGGCCGGGGCCCTCATTCGTAGCCAAAGCTCCATTTTTTAAAAAAATGAGCTTATTATTTTGGAGACAAAATAATATATAGATCTAAAGGAAATGCTAGACCAAAATTTTGATTTCTTTAAGATGCAATTATTTCTTTCGTGGATGTTATAATCTATTTCTCGACAATAGCTAGAAATTTTAGTAGAATATATTTAGAATTATTTATGTTTACTACAATCCGGTTGCACAATTGTATATAAATGTAGATCTAGATCTATGCACTTTGTGATACCTGTGCTGAACTTGTTTCATTACACTCCACTTGCTGTGTATATAAAGTAGGGAGTATTGTCCAAAGTAAATTAAACAGCTCGGTGTTGATAATTATCCTCCCTCAAGGGGCAGTGAATTAGATACATACCTACGACGAAAGCAAGCCTTTATGAGTATGTTCGTAACAATTGGAAGCAAAGGTAGTATATTATTTTTATTATTAATTTGTTATGGTGCATCGGCACTAAATACTTAGTTTGTTTTTTTTTCTCGGATTATTCCTTAGTTTTTTTTGCTTGCTTCTTTCTTTTTAAAGGAAAGACAATCAGGTAGGAGGCATACGACAAAGAAGATCAACAAAAACAAAACAAAACGCTTGACTTAAACTTAAAGCTACTACGTAGCTATTATGAGTTACTATTACTATTAGCACAATAGAAGGAAGGAGAGAATACTGATGCACACAAACGGGTTTTTTTTAAAAATCTTCTAGGTCTAAGTTTCTTGTATCTCTTCAGTCTCTTGTATAGGACTTGCATTTCTCTATTGGTCACGGTCAACAGTCTTGTTTCCACCCTGACCCTAGCAACTAACCAGGTAAAGATTTGTAGGCCCAGTTAGTAGGTCAAGAGATTGCTCTCGATCTTTTTATATATCTAAAGTTCGTGAACTCCAACGATCCATGGTGTAGGAAGAAGCTAACTAAGAGGGAAGTGATTTACGCCCAAATTCCTATAACTTTTCTATTCACTGATAAGAGATTGTTTCGGGAAAATGCAGTTTTTTTTTTCTTTTTTCTTTTTTTCGTAAGGAAAGAAGAAATATGGGTCAAGTATTCTATGACTATAAAACTAAATACACCCCCTCCCCAGAAGCGTCACTGGCGTCGGTGTCACCCGGGAGGTAGCTCATGGTGTCACCCCCTTACGACTTACCCCATAGAACTCCTCCAAGTCTTCCAGTGCCAAATAACGGGAACATATAGAATTTTACATATTGGTGTTGCCCCTTGTGATGGTTTCACCCCGGTTGACCCGCCCCCACGGCACCCCCCTTAGTGACGCCACTGCGGGGCCGCGGGCCCCCCCCCCCATTGCAACCAAAACAAAGTATTTAAAATTCATTTAAACCGTTGCAAATGATAATAATAATAATAAAGAAAAAAAAAAGAAAATCTGGGAGGTAATCCCACAGTTAAATATTACTTAAAGGAAAATTGGCTTTACAGCTTTTATAAATGTGCCACTAACTTTCCCAGCTACTGATACTGTCTACAGGCTCCATAACAATGCTTTGAATCTTTCTCTCCATCACAAATATTTCATTATTTTTTTTTGTTTAATTTAACACGAACTTTATTTGACTTTCGGAAACTAACGGGATTACCGCAGTGGTCAGTGGCGTTGATAGGGATTTGGGGGCCCGGGGGGACTTGGCCTATTNTTTGGGGGGGGGGGGGTAGCGGCATTTTGACATTCAACGTCATAAAATGAGAAAATGTACACTCTTTTTTAGGCCCATGGGGACTTTTGAATTTGGACCTTCTCCCCCGTATCCGGAAATATCATAAAACTACATTGTTGAAATGATGTTCAAAATTAAATAACGCGAGTCCCGTGTAGATTTAGTTTAAATTCATTTGAAATCCTTGTTATACGTGTACTTGATGTATCCAATTCTTTTGATAGTTTATTGGGTTACCTAATTTGATCTTAACATTTTGTCTTTTGTTGCGTAATGCCTACTAAAAATATTAAAACATTTACTATCTATTAATTAGTGCGATTTATTAGTCTTTTCCCGATTTTAAAGAATAAATAATAACTTTATTTTTTACTAAAGGTATATTATCCATTTGTTTTCTTGAACATAGATAAATGAACAGTGTGAAGTTTTCGAATAACTTGCGTTTATCGTATGAGGTAACTGTTTATGAAATTGAGAACCGCAATTATGAATTCTTTGACAAAACAGTTGCTATTGTATGGATCCCTTTGAAAACAGTGTTAAGGCCGTAATATATTAAATGGCACGTTTTCTGTGGATAAGATAAGTCCAGCACTTGATGTGCTCCACGAGTGCCTCCTAGTGATGTTAGGTGTAGCACGCTAGACACTACTGGTAGTGATGTTAGGTGTAACACACCAGACACTACTTGTAGTGATGGGTGTAACACACCAGACACTACTAGTTGTGATGGGTGTAACACGTCAGACACTACTTGTAGTGATGGGTGTAACACGCCAGACACTACTAGTTGTGATGGGTGTAACACGTCAGACACTACTTGTAGTGATGGGTGTAACACGTCAGACACTACTTGTAGTGATGGGTGTAACACGCCAGACACTACTAGTTGTGATGGGTGTAACACGCCAGACACTACTAGTTGTGATGGGTGTAACACGCCAGACACTACTAGTTGTGATGGGTGTAACACGCCAGACACTACTAGTTGTGATGGGTGTAACACGCCAGACACTACTAGTTGTGATGGGTGTAACACGCCAGACACTACTCTTTGTGATGGGTGTAACACGCCAGACACTACTAGTTGTGATGGGTGTAACACGCCAGACACTACTCGTTGTGATGGGTGTAACACGCCAGACACTACTTGTAGCGATGGGTGTAACACGCCAGACACTACTCGTTGTGATGGGTGTAACACGCCAGACACTACTCGTAGTGATGGGTGTAACACGCCAGACACTACTCGTAGTGATGGGTGTAACACGCCAGACACAACTAGTAGTACATTCATACAACCAAACCCCACCCACAACCACACGCTGTATCGGTGAACCGCAGGTGACGGTGGTGGTGGGGGATGGAGGGGGGAGGTAGGCGCGCTCAGGTAGCGGGAACGATTGTCTGGCTACCCGATGTAAGCTGTCCTCGCCGCGCACTCAAGCAAGGCGGAGAGAAGCAGGTAAACACTGGAGTGTTTTGGACCGGCCCTACCTGATGTGACAACCTGAACATGATTGACCGTTACGTGTGAACCAGAAATTGTTCACTGCCTTAACCGTTGGATACCGACATGAAGAATCTTTATATCAACTTTCATTTTCATATGTCCTCATTTCAGACGTGCGAGTGTAACTAAACCGAGGCGATTCATTTAAGAAAACAAGTTTTAAACGAAGATAACGTTATTCAGTTAGGTAAGTTGGCTTTCATAACTTTTAGCATCTCATTTAGGAAGATTGCATAGTAAATGTTTATGCATTTTTCTTCTTTGAAATCACTTATAAACATTAGCACATCTCTCGTTTTGTTAGCACTCCATCTTGCCACATCTGTTACAGACGCTCCCTCTATACAGAAGATAATAGCGTCCTACTCTTATCCATGGTTTATGTCCAGACTAGACTTGCGGCTTACATTTTTATTAGAATATTAAATGTTGATGGAGTGTTGGTTTTCCTGGTTTCCCCTGGCAACCTAATCCACGACCAAACTCCAGACGGGTAGAACGAGAATGCGTGTGTGTTTTTTCCTAAGAAAAGTCTTTCCATCGTGATGTCTATCCGAGAATTGTATTAGGCTATCTTTGTTTTGTATTTTCAAGTTAAAATGAATGCTTAAAGCATTATTACTTTTTTGGTATTTTTCCTTCTATCTTCTAGAGTTTCAAGACCTTTTTTTTTTTTTTTTTTTTTTGTGT
>MUZC01004583.1:886670-908202 GCA_002072015.1 Radix auricularia | reverse complement strand
ATATATAATGTGTGTATGTATGTATCGTGTTGGTTGTCTTTTTAAATATTATTTATATTTTTTTATCTCCAGTGACCCACGATACACAGAAGGCTAAACTTTAACATAGAATATAGTCTAAAATAGTTATACGGCCCGCGCTCGTCGTTTTGTCAGTCACCCGGTCCGTCATGAAAAGTTTGGTCTACCTCTGTTTTATACCAATTATCAGAGGGTGTCAAAGTTTATACCAATTACCAGAGGGTGTCAAAGTTTATACCAATTACCAGAGGGTGTCAAAGTTTATGTTTATACCAATTATCAGAGGGTGTCAAAGTTTATACCAATTACCAGCGGGTGTCAAAGTTTATACCAATTACCAGAGGGGGTCAAAGTTTATACCAATTACCAGAGGGGGTCAAGTGAGGATCTTCATTTGACCTTTGTTTTACCTACCTTAGCTAACATGTAAATAAACATTTTGAATATATTATGTATAATATATGCTAATATATACAAAAGGTCACAGCCGTGTCCAATGGGTCCAAATGTTCAAAGGCGTGTCCAATGTGTTCAAAGGCGTGTCTAATCGGTTAGGAGGCAGTTCCAAACATTCAAACCACTTTGGCTGCATTTCTTGAGGAAAAACATTTGCTGTGTGAAGGAGACAGTTGTAGTCTAGTCAAACATGTCTATAGACGTTGTCATGACTCATGGCTTGACCCTTTCATGTCCAAACTGTAGACATTGACACTTTTGACTCGACTCATCATGTTTTAATTATAGCTCTGAATTCGGTTATAACGCAGAGCATGGTAATTCCCCCCCCCCCGCTTTTAACGTCCAGGCCTAGTTTCTGCATATAGAATAAGTTGCCACAGCTGGGTTAGCTCTAATGAATACCCATTAGTCAATGGTTTAATTGCCAGAGTCTCTGAGGCTCCGGCTTAGTTAGGGCTTTGCCTTATAAACTTCAGGTCAATACGACATAAGGCTGAGCGGTTCCTAACACCTGGAGGGTGGCTATTTATGTCTTTGTCCGTTGTTAAAATTAACTTAGAATGTATAATTGAAATCTAGATATCATAACTCCCACCCCCCACCCTTTCTCCCGTGTCACGCAATTAATCCTTTGTTGTTTAACACCACCATATCCCCCCTCCCCCCGGCGGGCACATTTTTCTTATTCATTTGCTGTAGCCATCATCAAAAGTTACTAAAAAATTGAATTCGATATAAACAATGCCTTATAAGAGAGGACAACAACAACAACAATTTTGCTCCTGAGTAAAGAATAAAGCTAACCGCTTGACCGCATTTGTTTTTTTCAATTACAGCACATTTAAAAATAAAAATAGAGGTAAAAAAAAAAGATTTTTACAAAAAATTAGTGGACTAAAAAGAAGAAAGTAAAATAAAACTTTTAAGTTCAAATGTCAAATACATTGATTTAATATGACTAAAATCGTGGGGCGGACGCTTATGAGGTTTTACATATGCACTTCACTCATTCTCTTACATATTGATCTCTCCTTTGCCTTCTATTATAAAAAAAATCTTTAATTTTTATACCAAACACCTATCTTTGTGGTGTATTTCTAAATTAGAATTGGACATTTAAGCCCCCACCCCACGTTTTTAGCCATTTTAATTCAATGTACTTGAACTAATAAGTTTTAAGCTATATTCTTCTGTTTAGTCCATTTCTAAAAACGTGTTTTTAAAAAATCCTGTTGTTCCATCTTTTTTTCTTTTCTTTTTCAGTCCATTTATTAAAAAAAAAAAACGTGTTTTTTTTTTGAAAAAAACTTTTTTTTAACGTCTATTTTTATTCCAAAAACCTCATAAGCGCCTGTCCAACGTTTTAATCCCACGGGGATGTGGTCACGTTTTGAACTCAGTGGCACGTGGATGTCAACAGCACCAAGTAAAACATGGCTCAAGTAACTTCGAGCGTATGCTATATAATAAAGATAAACGTTAAAAAATGCATTAATGTAATTTTGTACATTCGATCGATCTGAAATTTTAATACAATGCATTGTCATTCAAGATCTACCTGTGGTAAAATTTTGAGATCTCTACGACCATCAGAAGGGGTTTAATTTTACGTTTGAAATTTTGTGGACGGACAAAAAGAGATACCGACAAAAAGGAACGAAAGCAAGTTAATAAAAACGTGGTAATAATAGCCTAATATAAAAAAAACATTTGTAGATTAGGGCGGCAGTAGCGTAGCTAGAGCTTTGTAGGGATCTAGGAACCCGGGCGCTTGGCCTCTTTGGGGGGCCCTGCATACATGGCGGTGTCGTAATGTAAAAAAACAATTTTCGGACACTCCTCTGGGATTTATTGGAGGGGGCCCGGGGGGACTTTCGTTTTTTAACCCCAACCCCCTCCCATAGCTACGCCAGTGAGGGGAGGTTTGGTTTTGAAAAACATAAGGAAAACAGTTTAGCCCAGTTTTGAAACAAATAGTCGTTTGAGCTCGGCACCAGGAAATTAATGTATTAGATTAAATCTAAGTGTAATAATCTTGGGTCGTTGGTGTTAGTGGGGGGGGGGGGGGGNAGTGAGAGAAAATGTGTGTGCGGGGGAAGTTTTCGTGTGTGATGAAGGGTGTGTGGGGCAAGGAGTATGTGTGTGGGGGGAGGGGGAAAGATACCTGTTGATGCAAAAAGTTTGATCAATGGCACGAGAGAGTTGCCTCCCCTCGGGGTATGGCATCAGATACGCTGTGTCTTGTTTGTGTTTGTATTGTAGAAATGTATGTTTCTTGTTGGAAACATGTGGCAAGGAAAATACACTAAAACTCTGTGAATATTTAAGAAATAATTTATCCGATAATGCCGCCAGGGGGTGAATCCAAAAATTTATTCAGGGGCCCAAGCGGAAGGGGGGCCTCGTCAGCCACGCTTGTTTTTTTTAAAGTGATGATGCTGTGCGCGTAGATATATATTTGGAAATTATTCAAATGACATTGTTGCTGTCGGATAAGCTATTTTCCGGTCATTTTGTAAACATATTTCAAGGTTTTTGGCCTATTTTGGACCTGGGAGAAAACTTGAGGCACGAGGTGGAATCCAGAGGGGCCCACACGTACTCAGTTTGCAGGGGCCCACATATTACTAGCGGCAGCCTTGCTTGCCAAGACACTTTTGTGCATACCAGTTACATCAGTTCCATATGAATGATTGTTCAGATCGGCTATTTATATTGTCAGTTTGACCTGCTCAACACTTGAACCCAATAATGTCTACACACTTGTATTTTTGCGTAGATGGTTAAAATATGACTTAATAAAGGAGACACTCCAGTGTTATTTAGATTTCCAACAAGAACGAGTGTCACTTATGACATCATACATTTTAATTTTTGGTTTTAATCGAAATTAGCGATTAATTAATCGTTTATTTTTCAAAAGTTAACGAATAAATTTTAATTAATTGTTTACAGGCCAAAATTTAAGTAATAAAAATTTAAACCTAGGTTGAAGTTTCTATTATTTGTGCTATACCGACCTTAAAATGTTAGCTCATGTACCGACCTTATCAAGTTAGCTCATGTACCGACCTTATCATGTTAGTTCATGTACCGACCTTATCATTTTAGCTCATGTACCGACCTTATCATGTTAGCTGTACCCAACTCACCATTTAAATTTTACCTACCTTAACATCTGAGCTGTAAAACCTACCTAGCATTTTAGCGGTAACTACCTTACCATTCCGCTGTGCATACCTTATCCTTTGAGATGCACAATACATATCTACCTTACGAATTTAGCTGTACCCACCCACCGTATCATAAGTTCAGTACCGACCATACCATCTTTTGTAAAGAACAACAACCCTATATACCAGAGGCTGCGAACCTTTTTGGGACCGCGTGCCCAAATTTCAACCAAAACCCACTTATTTATAGCAAAGTACCAGCACTCCTATTAACACCTCCCCCCCCCCACCCCCCTCCCAAAAATGTTTTAATTTTTTTTAAAAAATATATTTAAACAAATAAATAATACAATAAATGAATAAATAACTAAATGTGGGTTAGGCTTAGATGGTTTGATTATTTTAGTCGCGTGCCGGTTGTTGAGGCTCTGCGTGCCGACTCTGGCACGCGGGCCATAGGTTCACCATCACTGCCCCTGATTTACCGATTCGAGGTGTGGACAAAGCGGCGTGTCTGCTAAATGAAGATGGAGCTGTGATGTGGTTGGATGTCATTTGTGAGATGTGAGCTCCACGGTCGCTTACTACTCGCAGTCATTACCTTGGCCTCCCTCCCCCCCAGCCGATGTGCAGATGAATCGATTTGAAACTTGGTTGAATCGACTAATCGATACCGTCCATATACAATTACTGGTGCTGGTGGGGTCGAGTTAATTTCTAAATCGATTCTCTGAGACCCGGCTAGAGGAGGCAATGAATTCTTCTATAATTCATAAATGATCTTAGTTTGCTTTCTGTGTGCAACACAACAAATGTTAAACTTTCGCATTAGCCACAAATGTTAACTTTCGCATTAGCCACAAATGTTAACTTTCCCGTTAGCCACAAATGTTAACTTTCTCGTTAGCCACAAATGTTAACTTTCTCATTAGCCACAAATGTTAACTTTCTCATTAGCCCCAAATGTTAACTTTCTCACTAGCCACGAATGTTAACTTTCTAATTAGCCGCAAATGTAAATTTTTTGTATGGCAACAAATGCCCAATTTATGAATTTGAGAAAATAACTTCAGATTTTTTTAAATATTGGCTTTCTGAATAACTTTTCCTTTTTAGATTATTTGTAAACTTTCTTTTTTTAAAAAAAACAACGTTATAGGACATACGTTGATACCATAAATAACTTTGAATTTCTGAATAGCCTTAGAATTTCTTAATTTAATTTATATCAAATTTGGAACTTATGAATTATCTTATTTGCAAATGCCAGAGCATGACAAACACAAGATTCACAGATACAGTTGCTGTATTTACCAAACTCTCAGTGGCAACATGCCATGTACAGAGATGATGCTATTTGAATATTATGCGGTTTCGAAACATATTGGCTAAATAAATCATCTTCATCAATATACATATTTTGCTATGTACGCCCGTCCGTCCCTGGCCGTTCTTTCGTAATGCTACTAATTTTAAAAAGCAGCTCACCAAATATATCTCTTTTCGAACGTCCGCATAAAATTTTTAATTCTCTTATCTATACAGACACTCATTCTATGCCGAGACAATTGCGTCCACAAACCATGATGGATTATCTGTTAGCAAGTGATGCAGCGTTCACAGGCCACGGCTATGATGGTTCCACGCATTACCCAGCCGCCTAACTAGTGTTAGGTACCCATTCGGAGCTGGATGACTCAGGGACGCCCTGGGCCCCGGGAACAAATCCTTGCATTCTCATGGATTCGAACCCACGATCATCGGTACGCCAGTCGAGCCCACTGCAAAAACTGAATTTAAAATAATAAATATCTAAATGAAAGTTCTGGATTACATTATCTTTTATTCTGATGTGTATTTTTTCAAAATTAATATATTTCAGCTGAAATATATTTATTTTGAAAACGTCCGTCATTTTTGACGGGTGATACACTAGTATTAAATAATATAAACACCCAGTGGTGTGGTTCTGTATGTTTGTAATAACGCATGCGATGTACGACAGTCTACAGCAGTTAGTTTAGTTGAAACGATGAGGAGCGATGTACGACAGTCTACAGCAGTTAGTTTAGTTGAAAAATCGTGTTTTGATGAGCGCTGTAAAAATATTTAATATGATGACGTCATTGTTTGGTGTGCATCGGTACGCAAAATACAACCCCTATTATTATTATTAAATAAATACTTTGCGTACATTTCATAAAGTTTAATAATTCGTATTTATCAAAAAAGGACAAGTTAGTTGGTCTTTAAAAAAAAGGTTGGCGCCGTAGGCGCCCAAAAAACGGGGGCGCCGCAGGCGCCACGGCGCCTGGCACAATCTAGTATATATATATTATATGAAAGAGGCTTGTGATTTTTTTATTCTCAATACATTCTCAAAATGTGTTTCCCGTGAAGGCATCCGCTGTCACTGTTACCATGGTAACACACGTGTCTTACAACTATTAACGTATTAGAGCAGCATCTATAATTCCTCTCTCAGTGACGTATACGCACGTCATCAAGTTACAACATTTCACGGTTACATTATTTAAATTCACACCGCCCAAATCGATGCGGATGCCAGTGCGTACATGTCAGCATGTGCAGCTGTGTCCAGTGGACCGTGTCAACACGTTGTAGTTCGGCATTCGAAGACATTGCGACAGTTGGGCTGAGATCAACAGTTTGGTTCAGATTGACCACGATGGTCAGTTTGAATGGACAAGTGGTTTGTCACAGCTGCAACCCATGATCGTTTGGTCACAGGTGGTTCGAGGTTAGTTATCCTTGTCGCCACATCTGTTCCCAGCTGGTATATGATGAGTTGAGAAAAGATCAACACTACATATAGTAAGAATTAACCTTAATTAATTTTAAGGTAACGACAAGGTTTTTCCAACAACAACACACACACACAAATTGAAAACTGAACTTTTCGCATGTTTAACAATGTTTTATAACATGTGTGTCAAAAATGGGGCATGGTGGTCGAGGGTAACGGGTTCGAATCTCCATGAAGACAGCGATTTGCTCAATTTTCCCCTAAAGAGTCCATCAAGCTCCGATAGGTTATCTTACACTTGTTAGGTAAACAAAGATGGCTGGAACATTGCGTGGACACTCCTAGCTATTGTCTGTGAACGCTGCGTCACTGGCCAATACGTACTTACCGGATCGTAGGACGCAATAATCTTCTGTATAGAAAGAACGTCTGTATAGATAAGAGAAGACGTTTTTTTAAAATAATTTTTTTCGAAATCATATCTAGTTGCAGGCTGCAAGGCGCATGTTTAAGCTTTTGAAAACGATATTAGTTATGTCGTTATGTCATTAACTCAGAGGCGTAGCTATATAGGACAGTCTTGGGTCTGGCGCACATTGTTTAACATGTTCCACTATATATATATATATANTATATATTTCTTTGTTTTCACTGTCACATAGTTGTCAATGACGTAATCGCTGTTTTTCAATGTTTCTCTTTCAACTCTCAGAAGAGCAAGATTTCCGAGACGATCTTGTCCCATTAAAGTGTAAGCTAAAAGATCAAACGCAGGTTGCAATTGAAACTGCTATTGTGAAAATCTAAGATTCAGAAGTAAAAAAAAATATTTTTAAAAAAAAAATAAATAAATAGAAAAGAGGAAGAGGTATTAAAAATAGGAATATCCTAATGAGTTTCCGGTCGAGCATTAATCCTGTTGTTGAGCAGCACTAGGCAAACGTATAGACTTCCCGTGAAAATTCCGTGGTCGTGGATGTACTTGTAGATATTACAAAATATCAGGTGTCATGGTTTAGTCTTCTGTTTATATTTCTGTCAGACCTGTAAGTTCATCTAGAAGAAAATCTTAAAATCGACTCACCATGCACCTCACCGTATTTCAGACTCGTGTTTTACTGACACGAGCATAGCTTTAAAAAAAAAAGAAAAAAACCTCCTTACAACGGTTTTTTTAAAGGAAGGAAAAGTGAATATGTATTTTTAATTGTTATAATAACGCTAGACGACGACTGCTAAGCGTAAGCTACGTATGTGAAGGCTCTGTGATGTTTATAACAAATTCGTTGTTGAAGGCAAAATATGCGCTCAATCATTTTTTTAAAAAAAACTGTACTGTCATAACATTATATCCGACTCTTTAAAACTGTGCCTCACTACCACTTGGAGGACAATTTGAAAAGCTCAATGGAATATTTTTTCGTGAACGGAGACATGGAGTCATGGATTAAGACACAAATACAAACTGCCTGTTAAATGTTACACCCACATAATGAGACTTCTTGTTTAATTTTTCCCTATGTGAGCCATTCACACGCGCAAGACTACATGTTAAGTGTTTTACTATGTGAGCCATTTGCCCACTCATAAGACTAAATGTACATTGTTTTACTATGAGTGTGTGAGCCATTTTAAATATAAATCTACATGCTTAGTGTTTTACTATGAGTATGTGAGCCATTCACACACCCAAGACTACATGTTTAGCGTTTTACTATGTGAGCCATATACCCACTTATAAGACTATATGTTTAGTATTTCACTGTGAGTATGTGAGCCATTTATACACATACAAAAACCAACACGTTTAATGTTTCCCTATTTGAGTCATTGAGACACAAACACAAACTCCCTGCTCGACGTAAATTCAATGGATCTTTTCTTTTGTCCACCGCCCCTCCAGGTCAGCCTTTATGACGAGACACAGACGAGATCATTACCCGCGCCACAGGTGAAGTTTTCAGACAAAAGCGGCGACCACCTGAGCCCTGGACATTGAACTCAACTCAATGCGAGCTCGTCCACCAATTAATGGCATCTGAATAAAACCCAACACAAGGAGGTCGTCCTGTCACGGCCCTTGTTGAGCTTGTCTGAATGAAACTAGGAGAGAGGCGAAAACCTGACTCAACCTTAGACTACACCAGCAGTTTGGATTGCTACTGTCCTACAAATTGAACACAAAATTTATGTAAACTTTTAACGTGAATTTCGTATAATAGTGTTAATATTTGAAGGGGAAAAAAATAAATAGTAAGAATGGGAGACTTGAAAGGACACGCGCTGCCAGGCAGTTTGTTTATTCTGTACGGACTTTGGTGGGCGATCTGTGCACTGAGGCGCTACTTCATGTGTCGAAGGGCCGGCAGCAAGTACATCTCCACGGCCACCTTCGGCTGTCCGTGTGCCTGCGGGCCGCTGGTCAGGCTGCCCATAGAGGGCTTCATCAAGGTCGGCCTGTCGGCGTTTGGGATGTTTGCCGAGATCATCTTCAACCTGCCCGCCCCCTCCATGGGAATAAGTGAGTCTTAGTGTTTGTTATGTCCATGGGAGTAAGTCTAAGTGTTGGTTACGTCCATGGGAGAAAGTAAGTGTTGGTGTTTGTTACGTCCTTGAGAGTAAGTAAGTCTTGGTTGGTGTTTGTTACGTCCATCGATGTAAGCACACTCAAAGGTCTCTCAAAATGTTCTCTATCCACAGTCAAACATCGAACATCCAACATTATATTATCAGTTCACAGTCCAGTATACAACAATATATTGAATGTCCACAGTCCAACATCCAAAATATATTCTCTGTTCAAGGTCCAACATCCAACAATATATTCTATGTCCATAGTCCAACATGCAACAATCTATTCTCTTTCCATAGTCCAACATGCAACAATATGTTCTATGTCCATAGTCCAACATCCAACAATATGTTCTCAGTCCACTATCCAACAATATATTCACAGTCCAACATCCAACTTGCAACGATGTATTCTCTGTCTACAGTCCAACATGCAACAATATGTTCTCATTCCCCTATCCAACAATATATTCACAGTCTAACATCCAACATCCAACTATATATTCTCTGTCCACAGTCCAACACGCAACAATGTATTTTTTCTTCATGCTGTCCGGGGTGGTGGATGTCGTGATGCACTATGGGGTGCCACTCCCCCAGGGGTGCGACTACGTCTCGGTCATGCTGGCCTTCGCGGTGGAGGGGCTGCTGTTCGCCAACCACCTTCATGGCCGACCGGTGGTTGACGTCAACATCCATCTTTTACTCGTCTACGTCATCTTCCTCACAGTTCTCGTCATCATGGTCGAGGCAAAGTAAGTTGAAAGTTTCACTCTCAGAGAGACGCCTGCAAACAAAGCTAGGACTTAACACTGACACAAGCTAGGACTTAACACTGACACGAGCTAGGACTTAACACTGACACGAGCTAGGACTTAACACTGACACGAGCTAGGACTTAACACCGACACGAGCTAGGACTTAACACTGACACGAGCTAGGACTTAACACTGACACGAGCTAGGACTTAACATTAACACGAGCTAGGACTTAACACTGACACGAGCTAGGACTTAACACTGACACGAGGTAGGACTTAACACCGACACGAGCTAGGACTTAACACCGACACGAGCTAGGACTTAACACTGACACGAGCTAGGACTTAATACTGACACGAGGTAGGACTCAACACTGACACGAAGTAGGACTTAACACTGACAAGAGCTATGAAAGCCGCATTTAAGCAATGTGATCTATTAAACCTAGCTTGAAAATCTTATAGTAATCCTTGTAACATAATATATTTCATAAATTGTACGAAAATCGCAATGTGAATACAGAAGAGCCGCCTGCGGCTTGCGGGCCGCGATTAGGCCACCGTTGAAATAGATATACGGCCTGAAACCATGAATCTGTTAATGCTATTGTCTGCCATAAACATCAACCCCATCTTGTACAAAAAATTTAGCAAAGATGTGTTTGAATTTAAAACACGAAGATGAGCGAATGACCAAATATTTATGGCGCTCGAATTAAGATACACCGTTTACCTGTTTTCTCTGTAGATACCAGAGGTCAGCCCTGCTGTCGCTGTGCAGGTCGTATCTGGTGATGCTCCAGGGGAGTTGGTTCTGGGCTGTCGGCATCATCCTGTACGGTCACCCTGACGACAAGATCGCCTGGAACTTGGAGGACCACATGGGAGTCATGCAAGCTACAATCTACTTCAGGTGAGAGATGCGTTGTCCAGTAGAAATGTAGATGGTGAATTGTTAGGTTTTAGACCAGAGACTCTTGTGTTAAATGTATTATAGCCAAGTGTTACCTATTACATAACTCGTGTTTAATGTGTTATCTCCAAATGCTACCGATATCATGACTCGTGTTTAAATTACTATATCATTGTGTTTCAGCTGGCACTGTGCGTTCCACTTCATTTTACTCTTTACACTTGCCGCCATCATGGCCTGCTGCTACAGACTTCCGGCTGGCTCACACAAAAACGGCACGGAGTTTCCCCTCAGCAGACTTGAGAACGGCGGAAAGGAAGAGGGCTACAAGGTGCTGACAGCAGGCGATGACGAGGAAGAGGGCAGCGACATTGAATTCGTGAAGCCTTTGGATAAAGGACTGCTCAAGTCCTGATTGTCGTCATGACGGTCATCTCTCGATTGAATGTTATATATTCCAGCCAGACATGCGTGAAGATCTCAAGACATTGAGTGAAGACATTCTTGTGTTGTTGTTTTTTACAGGAATGTAACTTTATGCGTCAAAGTCAAAGAATTCCAATACATCCTGTTCTTGAACAATACCCACCTCATGTCAGATAACAGCAATAATCTTTCCTTATTTAAATTGCTTTCTGTTTCTAATTTAAGTATGACTGCTAATTGGCAATAACATAATATCTTGGTTTAATCTCAATGTTTGGTAAATATGATTGTGCATAATGAAATCGTATGCTCAGTTTAAATAAATTACATGGTCTAAAATTGATTTATTACACTAGTTAAGGTAATTTTAAGCTACATTAAACATGAAGTAGTTTGCATGGCATTTGTGACAAAGTTTCATAAACTTTTAATATTGCGTATGCATTGAGCGTATGAGCCAAATATATATCTATATAATATTTTTTAAAATTAAAATTCGTTTACTTTTCTTTTAACCCCTGAAATTTTCTCAACATACTGTTGTAACATTCAGCCCGGAAAGAACCAATGAAATGAGCTGTTGTTTTGAATGAGCCAATGAAAGCAACTGTTGTTTTGAATAGGGAAATTAAATAGGTAGTAATGCTTAGTGGGGAAATTTGGGGAAATTTGGAAATAGTATCAACTCAAATTTTAAAAGAGGCATTGAGCTTAAAGTTGAGCTGTTTCGAAAATTTTAGATTAAGATTTTCAAGGTGATGATCAAATTTTGATGTGTATTTTTAAACTGTCACCTCATTTACTGTGAGCCCCAAACCCATACACCAGCCCAGATAAACACCTGGTAGAGGCCAGTCCTTACCCTCCACTCTAACCATGGTCCGATGAATTAAGTATTGTAGCCATGCCGAGAGGCGCACAGATGTAATAATCATACTAGAAGGTTCTAGAATTAATGCAAGTATCTGTGATAAAACCACATTTTTATTAATGATTATATCAAATTTTCATATAATTTCAGAGATGTATTAAAACTGCTATATCAGTATATTTATTTTAACAACAAACTATGATGAATCTTGATTAAAGAGCTTATTATAGTCGATGTCACGAACTATATATATCTATGTCATTGTTTACTATTTTGAAGGAACTTAATAACAATTTTTGATTTTAGCACATTTGATAGTTCACTATTAACCTGCTTCAAATGGTCAATGATTTGTTTGCTCTCGTTTATTGATACTATTTGAAGGTGCTTTGAGATGCTTTTTTATGTTACAAGTTACAAAAAATTTCTTTTTAAAATTACTTTTAAATTTCTATTTATTGCTTCAACGTTTAAGTTACTGCTACATTCCATTTTATTATTTTTTAAATTTTAAATCCACATTCTACAACTTGTATAACATTCCACGTGATTCTTTAGAAATATTTACAATTTCTTAATGTTTTCAAGTAACAAACTCTTGTGAATACATTCCACAAAGTTCTGCAGAAATCTCTTGAGGATATCCCTACAGTAATATTGGTTTACAAATAATCCGCATTTACTTAGACAGATCCCCATGAATGGCAATGAAGAGATGACCATACAACCTCCCATTAGTGAAATGGTTTGAGGTTTGGGTTTATCCTCTTGTTTGTAATGTTTGTTCGTTGCCCTGGGTCGTGTTTTTCTCTGTACTTGTCTTGGCTCATGTTATTGTCTCGCCCTGTCTTGGATAATTTTTATCTTGTCCAGGAGATGTTCGACTCCACAGTGACGGCCTAAGGGAGTTGAAGGCCCTGGGCGAAACGAATTTAGTCGCCTTAAATGTAATGGTAAATTTTAAAAAAATATAAATACGGAAAGATTATTAATAAATTATTAATAAATTAGACTAATGGAAGATCCTAGCTCTAGGCGGCTGCCTAGTTTGCCTATGCCTAAAGTCAACCCTGGTCTCCAGTAGTGGCAGTAGCTTTATTCACGGACAGAAAACCTTTATAAAAAAAAGGCCCCTTTAGAATGCCCTTTTAAAGAAATTTTTATACCGATAATAGTGTTTTTTTTTATATATATATTGGGTCAGTTTTGACGCCCATAACGTGGTTCTCTCTTGTATGCGTTGATTTACCAACAATCTCTTCCACAAAATAATAAGATTGAATAAATTTAAATGCAGCAACTGAACGTATTTACAGTTTCTACAAACAAAGCTTATCAATGAGAACTAAAGTACAGCCATCACTCTCTGGCTCGTGCCTACAACTCCCTAATGCATTCTGGGAACCTCTTCTTCTCATCACATGATCTCCTTCAACCAATCTTTTCTCACTATTTCACCTGGTAGAGTACACTTGGCCTTTTTCTTACTGTTACACCTAAGCTATCTGCTCGTCGTAAACAATCTCTGCTCATTGATCACAGTACATATATAACCATGGCGGACTCTGGGGCAAGCGTAGTAGCGCAAGGTTGGTTATTGAGCCACCACTAACGGATTGTGTGGCTAGCACAATGCCCCGTGACTCGAGTTCTTGCCACAGTTCGGCAGTCCAGCGCGCTACCACTTAGACCACCGCGGCCCTCATTGATCACAATATTTATTTAAACGATTTTGTCATGAATTTCAATCATGTTTAGTGTTTTGCTGCATAATAATCATTTCTCATTTAATTGCAAATTTTATAATTTAATATAAAAAAAGTAAAAATTGGTAAACGTTTTGGATACATGGACGGTTAACTTCAACGACTGTTTGGTTGCTGTGTTTAGTTTGTAACTTACATGTACATCTTAATATTTGGAACTTGAACTTTGTAAACTATTGCATTTTAATGATCGATTTTTGATCTGTTATTGATGTGTGTCAGAGCACCTTCATATTTCAATCCCCGACATATTTTAGAACCAAACATCGATGATTTGGTATGTTTATGTTATATGGTATATAATCATGACTTTTGTAAGTTTAAACCTGACAAGACATTAAAGTTGACAAGATTGTAAAGTTGACTAGACATTAAAGTTAATAAGACTGGAAGTTTGACAAGATTGCTATGTTAACAAAACCGAGACGATAAGACGACGGACGATCACGAGACTCCTGTCTTGCTGTATGTTGTCTGTACCTGATGTCTTTACCTGTCGTCTGTAACTGTAGTCTGTATGGCTTAACATCTATACATTATTTAACAGAAATAAATTTCTCAGGATAATTCATGTGGGTTTTTTAAAGTTTTTTGTTGATGTAAATCGTTATTGCATAGAATGCTGCTAAAAGTATTGTCTTTGGTTGTGTAAAAAATAAAAATAAGTTATTTTTCTATTATCATTGCTTGCATGAGTGACCCGCGCCGTATGATTGATGTCAATGATACGTACGCAGCACTGAAACTGAAACCTGAATAAGTCAATGATAGACGCGCCTTACTGCAAGTGAGACTTGTGGGAAGTCAATGATACATAAACTTCACTGAAACTGAGACTCCAATAATGCCAATGATACGCACGCCTCACAATAACTAAGACCTAGAGTAGGTCAATGATACACACGCCTCACTGAAACTAAGACCTAGAGTAGGTCAATGATACACACGCCTCACTGAAACTAAGACCTAGAGTAGGTCAATGATACACGCCTCACTGACACCAAGGCCAAGAGGTCTATGATACACGCATCTCACTAAAACAAAAACATAGAGCATGTCAATGATACAAGAGAAGCATTAAAACTCAGCCTGCGTGATGTCAGTCTCATCCCCATTTATCATGCTTATCTGTAAAGTGTCAATCTCAGCCCTGCACTATCCTGTGGAGTTTTTCCTTCACTTTTACAGATGTTCAAATCGATCCCAGCCTCCCTAATCACACGCATTAATTCCTTGGGGAAAACTATTTCCATCGTCTTTGTTATTAACGTTTAGCTTGGGTTTTCTCGATACTTTTTTGGATGTTATGATGTTAGAGCAGGGTGGTATGATGTCAGGACGAGGATAAGTGTTGTCAGGACGTGGGTGAGTGGTGTCAGGACGTGGATTAGTTATGTTAGGACTTGGATTAGTTATGTTAGGGCATGGATGAGTGATGTTAGGATGTGGATTAGTTATGTTAGGACGTGGATTAGTTATTTTAGGATGTGGATTAGTTATGTTAGGATGTGGATTAGTTATGTTAGGACGTGGATAAGTTATGTTAGGACTTGGATTAGTTATGTTAGGACATGGATGAGTGATGTTAGGATGTGGATTAGTTATGTTAGGACGTGGATTAGTTATTTTAGGATGTGGATTAGTTATGTTAGGATGTAGATTAGTTATGTTAGAACGTGGATTAGTTATGTTAGAACGGGTAAGAGTGATGTTAGAACGGGTAAGAGTGATGTTAGGACGGGTAAAAGTGATGTTAGGACGGGTATGAGTGATGTTAGAACGGGTAAGAGTGATGTTAGGACGGGTATGAGTGATGTTAGGACGGATATAAGTGATGTTAGGACGGGTATGAGTGATGTTAGGACGGGTATGAGTGATGGTATGACGGGTATGAGTGATGTTATGACGGGTATGAGTGATGTTAGGACGGGTATGAGTGATGTTAGGACGGGTATGAGTGATGTTAGGACGGGTATGAGTGATGTTATGACGGGTATGAGTGATGTTAGAACTGGTATGAGTGATGTTAGGACGGGTATGAGTGATGTTAGGACGGGTATGAGTGATGTTAGGACGGGTATGAGTGATGATGTTAGGACGGGTATGAGTGATGTTAGGACGGGTATGAGTGATGTTAGGACGGGTATGAGTGATGTTAGGACGGGTATGAGTGATTTTAGGACGGGTATGAGTGATGTTAGGACGGGTATGAGTGATATTAGGACGGGTATGAGTGATGTTAGGACGGGTATGAGTGATGTCAGGTCGTGGGTGAGGGATGTTAGGACGGGTATGAGTGATGTCAGGACGTGGGTGAGGGATGTTAGGACGGGTATGAGCAGAGGCGTCACTAGGGTTGGTGTCACCCGGGGCGGAAGCGCATGGTGTTACCCCCTCACGACTTAATCCATAGAACTCCTCCGAGTTTTCCGGTGTCAAATAACGGGAACATATAGAAATTTACAGTATGGTGTCACCCCCTGATGGTGTCACCCGGGGCGGATCACCCCCACCGCACCCCCTAGTGACGCCACTGTCAGTCTAATATTTAACTAGTTGATTTGGATTTGGGATTCAGTATTTGGTTTGGCGTGTTTACTTTAATAATGCCACGATAGTGAAAATAACTATCTGTAAGGTTTCTGCCCCACTAGGAAAAACAAATGTCTATTTCGATGTTACAAAAAAGAACAAGTCAGTGAAGATGAGCGTAACATTAATATTTAAAACTAAAAAGATTCACATCACTTATTTTAGTGAGCTTCGATCATATTTTCTATGACCTGCGCTGCATAAAGGCTGATTTCAAGCTTCAGATGACCTTGAAAGAACCAGGACAAGATGTCACGTCTCAGATTGTAAAATGTGTGTGTGTGTGTGTCTGTTTGTGTGTGTGTGAGAGAGAGAGAGAGAGAGAGAGAGAGAGGTAGAGAGAGAGAGAGAGGGGGTGTGTGTGTTGGGATAGATTCCTAATCAGCTGCCTCACTGAACATCGATTTATTTCAACGACTCGGCTTTCTTGGTATCTCTGGTACCTGTGGTATCTCTGGTACCTGTGGTATCTCTGGTACTATCTCTGGTACCTGTGGTATCTCTGGTACCTGTGGTATCTCTGGTACCTGTGGTATCTCTTGTACCTGTTTTATCTCTGGCACCTGTAGTAACTCTGGTACCTGTGGTATCTGAGTTACCTGTGTTTTTCTCTGGTACCTGTGGAATCTCTGGCACTTGTGGTATCTCTGATGCCAGAAGCGATGGGGTAAAGATAAGAACTCCCGGATGGGGCATGAGGCAGAATGAACGATTTTAGGTTGTCTGTCTTAACTTTAAGGTGAAACACTAGAAAAGTGGTGGTCCATGGACCGGTACCGGTCTGTAGGCCACCCTCCACCGGTCCGCAGAAGTTATCAAGAAAGGACAGTCAAATCTAATTATAATCCTCCTTTAGCAACACTTATTCTAACCATAAAGAATAATATTTAAAATTTTTCGACATTAAGCACATAAAAGAAAACAAATGCAATAAAATAAATTATATCTCGCTACCGCGTCAGTCTCGTGGGAGTTGCTGATCTTCTATCGAGCGCCTCCCCAGCCGGCGGATAGGGGAAAGCCCACCAAATATGCAGGGTACCGGGGAAATAAAAATACTCGGGGTGGACCAAAATCAACCCTACTGCCTTGTAGGAAGTGGAGGGATCCACAAAGGCTAGGGACCCAACCCGAACAAAGGCAGCTTCCCATTGAGCTGTGACGGGCAACCCCCCCCCCCCCAAGTGGTTGCGTGCAAGGCCAACAACCCTGCCATGGTAAAAAGTAGAGTTACAAAAACACCAAAAATAGTAGCAAAAGTCATTTCAGTCCTGGGAGAGGATGGATCCCCTGAGAAGGGAAGTATGACGCCTAATAGTGAAAGCCAAAATCTGGAAGCTGTTAGGCCGACAACCACAATCCCTACCAGGACCACAATTTCCATTGATGAATGGAAGAACCTGGAGAAACTGGCCCAGGATAGAGATGCCAGGTGTCCTATGTCCTAGGAGGAAGTGCAGACGCCGACGATGATCGGTGCATGTCCCTCATGGACGAGAAGGCTCAACGTCAGTACAGGAAAATTAGTGCTCCAGTCCCTGATGCAATGGAAAAATCCTGCAGTTCCGCCCTTCTAAAAGCTTGAGAAGCACTGCTAAGTTTTAATAATATTATATTCATTTTATTTGTGTACTGTTTGTTCGTTGAAGAAGCTCTTTGCCAAAAAGTTGGCTCTTATGTGTCGTCATGTCAGGCTCACTCGTACCCTGTTATGTGTCGTCATGTCAGGCTCACTCGTACCCTCTTATGTGTCGTCTTGTCAGGCCCACTCGTACCCTCTTATGTGTCGTCATGTCGGGCTCACTCATACCCGGTTTTGTGACGTATTGTCAGGCTCACTCGTACCCTCTTATGTGTCGTCATGTCAGGCTCACTCGTACCCTCTTATGTGTCGTCTTGTCAGGCCCACTCGTACCCCCTTATGTGTCGTCATGTCAGGCTCACTCGTACCCTCTTATGTGACGTCTTGTCAGGCTCACTCGTACCCTGTTATGTTTCGTCTTTTCAGGCTCACTCGTACCCTCTTATGTGTCGTCTTGTCAGGCTCACTCGTACCCTGTTATGTTTCGTCTTTTCAGGCTCACTCGTACCCTGTTATGTGTCGTCTTGTCAGGCTCACTCGTACCCTGTTATGTGTCGTCTTGTCAGGCTCACTCGTACCCTGTTTTGTGTCGTCTTGTCAGGCTCACTCGAACTCTCTTATGTTTCGTCTTGTCAGGCTCACTCGTACCCTGTTATGTTTCGTCTTGTCAGGCTCACTCGTACTCTCTTATGTGTCGTCTTGTCAGGCTCACTCGTACCCTCTTATGTGTCGTCTTGTCAGGCTCACTCATACCCTGTTTGTGTCGTCTTGTCAGGCTCACTCGTACCCTGTATGTGTCTTCTTGTCAGGCTCACTCGTACCCTGTTTGTGTCGTCTTGTCAGGCTCACTCGTACCCTGTTTTGTGTCGTCTTGTCAGGCTTACTCGTACCCTGTTATGTGTCGTCTTGTCAGGCTCACTCGTACCCTGTTTGTGTCGTCTTGTCAGGCTCACTCGTACCATGTTTGTGTCGTCTTGTCAGGCTCACTCGTACCCTGTTTGTGTCGTCTTGTCAGGCTCACTCGTACCCTGTTTGTGTCGTCTTGTCAGGCTCACTCGTACCCTGTTTGCATGTTATCCATCTACTGCTCTAGACAACACATCATGGGCGTTAACTGTTGAATTGAAGTTAAACTTTCAACAAATTTGTGTACTTAATAAATCAACATTTTAATTCCCATATAAAGCGAAGTAATTTTTAAAAACTTTATATTAACTTCACGGTCGTCGTCGTCGTCTCTCTCTCTCTCTCTCTCTCTCTCTCTCTCTCTCTCTCTCTCTCTCTCTCTCTCTCTCTCTCTCTCTTTCTCTTGGTCAGGCAGAAAAACAAAAGTAAAAAATGACCTACTTCCCGTGATGCTTTCGAGCTGAAATTTTGCACATAGACGCGTGTCACCTAACAATCCATTGTATTAAAATTTCAAATTGATCGAATGTACCGTAATCAAATTAATGCACTTTTAGTTTATCGCTATATTACTGATTTGTAGCCGTCTGTTGTTGACATCCACGTGTTTGCCCAAGTTCAGTCCAGCCATCGGTGACCACATCCCATCCCACCCCGTTTTACAACAAGGGGAGTTCAGTCACGTTCAGTCTGTAAATGTTTGTCGCGCGGTGAATATTATTTTGAATATAATCAATACTTTTAGATCTATATCCTACTGCTGTACTGGATATCATTAACAACATTAGATCTTGTGGGGGCATGGTCGTCCTACAGTACATTACAAGCCACGCAAAGATACCACAGCAAGAAAAGGCACACTTGCTGGCACAACAGGGCGCTGCCCAGCCCCAAATCGAACGCGCAATGACCCAGCTGAAGGTAAAATTCTGGCTAAAAGACCATTTCACGAAAAATGGTATAAAAGCTGGGAGAATGGTGACACGGCAAGGGCGTTTTACGATAAAATACCGCTACCGCGTAAACGAGATCCTTGGTGAAAACTGCCTCGTAGCTGCCAGTCCCTCATCACGGAGATGCGGACTGGACACTGTCCTTCAAACAGCTACTTTCGCAGGCTAGACAGAAACAGGGAACCCGGCTGCCGTTTATGTGGCATGGCCGAGGAGACAGTGGCACACCTGCTGACAGAATGCTCTGCGGCAATTGGGGACGTGGACGGGTCAGGCAGCGCACGCACTACGGAGGAATATCTCCATGGCGACGCCCTTATGTTGAGGCTTGCCGTTGGCATTGTAGACCGGGTTATAAGAGTCTGAGTGACTTAAGGAGAATGACCCATATTTAGTTCTATCTCCTATATAATGGACTTATAGTAAAAAAAACTTTGATTTTACGGGGTTTTTTTTATCAAGTAATGAAAGTGAGAGGTGAACAAATCTCACAAAGATAGTTCGTGACGAGAGGAAGAAAGTGTTGTTCTTTTATTGTCTATCCATGCCACTAGGATCAAACTGTAGGTTGCTAATATCCTTTCAAATGCTATTTTAAAGATTTTAATTAAAGATTTTAAAATTATTTTTCAGTTTGCATCAGTTGTCTTCGAAGATATGAATGTATCAAATATTTCATGCCAATCTACTATCAGAAAATGACTGAAATTTTATCTCTAAGATTTTTCAAGTCCAAACGGACAGAATTGAGAAGTACAATAAAATAGAATAATAACAATAGTATATAATAAGTGGCAATAAAAATTATGTTGGAAACATTTGAGTAATATTTAGGAATGATTTTCTTTCAAAGAAAAGCAAAGAATAAATTAGCATTGTAGCATTGTGGGAGGGTACTCAACAACTTCCCAAAGTTCATGCTTCTACGTTTACGGAAAATTGGAAAATTAATGATGCATCAGTTTTAATATAAGACAAAAACTACATTCAGGCCCCTGGCCCACAGGAAGTGATAATTTAATTTTTTTTCGCCTGTTTCCATCGCGGAAGTGTACTTAACAGCTACCCAGCTACCCAACGTTTCAGGCTAATACCTACTCGGGAAATAGAAGAATTAGTGATTTTCAATTTTTATAAAGCCCATTTAAGTGGGAAATTAAAAATCTTTTTTGGGTTCACGGCCCCCTGAGTATGAATTTTAAAATTCTTTTACGCCAATTATCGTCGTGGGATGCCACTTAATAACTTCCCACAGTTTCATGCTTCTATCTACACGCGAACAGAGGCGTCACTAGGGTTGGTGTCACCCGGGGCGGTAGCTCATGGTGTCACCCGGGGCGGTAGCTCATGGTGTCACCCCCTCATGATTTAACCCATAGAAATCCTCCGAGTTTTCCAGTGCCAAATAACGGGAATATATAGAATTTTACGGTCTGGTGTCACCCCCCTGATGGTGTCAGCCGGGGCGGTCCGCCCCCTCCGCACCCCCCTAGCGACGCCACTGCACGCGAAATTGGGGCATTAGTGATGAGTCAGTGAGTCAGTGAGTGAGGGCTTTGGATTTTATTAGTATACATTTAGTGAACATTTCAATGCGTCAAAATTTTATTTAAAATCGATTTTAAAAAATAATATTGTATTAACGAAAATAAGTTCTAAATAGTAGGCTTAAGAAAAAAATAATAAAACTTTGTAAAATAATTATTTCTGTCGCAGTCACCTTTAGGGGCGTAACTATGAATGGGGGCTGTCGGTCCCGCATATTGGCACGT
>MUZC01004583.1:871670-881670 GCA_002072015.1 Radix auricularia | reverse complement strand
GCAAAAATGTAATAAATTAATTATAGATCTAGAATCTACGGGGTTTGATAAAACGTGTGACTAATTATAACCCATTTTCAAACTATGACGTACTATGGAACAAGTGATGTAGCTTTCAAAGGTTTCATTGAGTCATGTATTGTCAAAAATAACTTTAGTATATTGGAAAATATAAAAAAGAAAGTTGAACAAAGCTTTAGTAGATGGGAACTTTAACAAAGTTTTAGTAGATGGTAAGTTCTACCAGTAATATATGATGGGGAGCTCAACAAGTTTTAGTAGATGGAAATTCTAACAAATTTTATTACATGGGAAGTTCAACAATAGATGTCATCGTAGGACATGAAGGAACTGTTAGTAGTGTTAGAATAATAATTACATTAAAATACATGTATTATCAAATTTTTGAAACACAATTAAAATCAAGCATTACAATTTAAAATCAATAATTTGTTAAGGGTAAAGAAAAGTTTAATTAATTCAAATAGAGAAGATTAGATTCGACTACAATTTTTAACTGCACTGAGACTCTTAGTAACGAGGATAAGAATGTGAGGCTCTTAGTAACGAGGATAAGAATGTGAGGCTCTTAGTAACGAGGATAAGAATGTGAGGCTCTTAGTAACGAGGAGAAGAATGTGAGGCTCTTAGTAACGAGGAGAAGAATGTGAGGCTCTTAGTAACAATCAGAAGAATGTGAGGCTCTTAGTAACAATCAGAAGAATGTGAGGCTCTTAGTAACAAGGAGAAGAATGTGAGGCTCTTAGTAACAATCAGAAGAATGTGAGGCTCTTAGTAACGAGGGGAAGAATGTGAGGCTCTTAATAACAATCAGAAGAATGTGAGGCTCTTAGTAACAATCAGAAGAATGTGAGGCTCTTAGTAACAATCAGAAGAATGTGAGGCTCTTAGTAACGAGGGGAAGAATGTGAGGCTCTTAGTAACAATCAGAAGAATGTGAGGCTCTTAGTAACAATCAATATTCACTATTAGTTTCGTCAGTGCTTGTGCAAAAAATAATTTCTAGTGAAAATTAACCATTTTTAATGTCAAAATAATTACATTCCACAAAGACACATATTATCCTAACAAAAATTTGCTGTGGGGTAATTCTACACTGCTGCGCGATCTCTAGAGGAGATCTGCGCAGCTGCGAAGGAAACAATCGGTAATCAACTCCTCAACAAACCTTATCTCGTTTCTTTTTCATCAAAATAGTGTGTAGTTATAATGTTTCATTCTATTTCAGAAAAAAATCCACCCCCTCTCCATAATTCTCGAGATCCAATTCTTTTTTGGGGGCCTTTTATGCATGGTCTACTGTAGCATATTATTTATTTTATTGATTTTTACCAAGACACAATACTTTTATAGTTGAATCCAATAGAATGGCATATTAAACGATTACCGACTATAAGCAATTTGGGTGCATCTGAGCTTGGGCTGATATCGTCACAGATACCAGCTGAACTTGGAAGGTATCGATTCATTAGTAACAGCATGAGCCTGGGTTGGTATCGATACTGTTTCAAATGTTTGTGAAGGATGATTGAAACCTCGGATGCATCTGATAATGTGACTGGCATTGTCAGCAGCCAGAAAGTTGCTGGCGATCAATACTTTCTTCAAAAGATCAAGACGCTTAGTTCTTATGATGATCTGAATAACTTGTTCTATGATCTGAATAACTTGTTGTACTGATCTGATTAACTTGTTCTAGGATCTGAATAACTTGTTCTATGATCTGAATAACTTGTCCTACTGATCTGAATAACTTGTTCTACTGATCTGAATAACTTGTTCTACTGATCTGAATAACTTGTTCTACTGATCTAAATAACTTGTTCTATGATTTGAATAACTTGTTCTACTGATCTGAATAACTTGTTCTACTGATCTGAATAACTTGTTCTACTGATCTGAATAACTTGTCCTGCTGATCTGAATAACTTGTTCTACTGATCTGAATAACTTGTTCTACTGATCTGAATAACTTGTTCTACTGATCTGAATAACATGTTGTACTGATCTGAATAACTTGTTCTACTGATCTGAATAACTTGTTGTACAGATCTGAATAACTTGTTGTACTGATCTGAATAACTTGTTCTACTGATCTGAATAACTCGTTCCACTGATCTGAATAACTTGTTGTACTGATCTGAATAATTTGTTCTACTTATCTGAATAACTTGTTCTACTGATCTGAATATCATGTTGTACTGATCTGAATAACTTGTTTTACTGATCTGAATAACTTGTTCTACTGATCTGAATAACTCGTTCCACTGATCTGAATAATTTGTTCTACTGATCTGAATAACTTGTTCTACTGATCTGAATAACTTGTTGTACTGATCTGAATAACTTGCTGTACTGATATGAATAACTTGTTCTACTGATCTGAATAACTCGTTCCACTGATCTGAATAACTTTTTGTACTGATCTGAATAACTTGTTCTACTGATCTGAATAACTTGTTGTACTGATCTGAATAACTTGTTCTATGATCTGAATAACTTGTTGTACTGATTTGAATAACTTGTTCTACTGATCTGAATAACTTGTTGTACTGATCTGAATAACTTGTTCTATGATCTGAATAACTTGTTCTACTGATCTGAATAACTTGTTCTACTGTTCTGAATAACTTTTTGTACTGATCTGAATAACTTGTTCTACTGATCTGAATAACTTGTTCTATGATCTGAATAACTTGTTCTACTGATCTGAATAACTTGTTCTACTGATCTGAATAACTTGTTCTAATGATCTGAATAACTTGTCCTACTGATCTGAATAACTTGTTCTACTGATCTGAATAAATTGTTCTATGATCTGAATTACTTCTTCTACTGATCTGAATAACATGTTCTACTGATCTGAATAACTTGTTCTACTGATCTGAATAACTTGTTCTATGATCTGAATAACTTGTTCTATGATCTGAATAACTTGTTCTACTGATCTGAATAACTTGTTCTACTGATCTGAATAACTTGCTGTACTGATCTGAATAACTTGTTGTACTGTTCTGAATAACTTGTTGTACTGATCTGAATAACTTGTTCTACTGATCTGAATAACTTGTTCTATGATCTGAATAACTTGTTCTACTGATCTGAATAACTTGTTCTATGATCTGAATAACTTGTTGTACTGATCTGAATAACTTGTTCTACTGATCTGAATAACTCTTTTCACTCATCTAAATAACTTGTTCTACTGATCTGAATAACTTGTTGTACTGATTTGAATAACTTGTTCTATGATCTGAATAACTTGTTCTATGATCTGAATAACTTGTTCTACTGATCTGAATAACTTGTTCTATGATCTGAATAACTTGTTGTACTGATCTGAATAACTTGTTCTACTGATCTGAATAACTTGTTCTATGATCTGAATAACTTGTCCTACTGATCTGAATAACTTGTTCTACTGATCTGAAAAACTTGTTGTACTGATCTGAATAACTTGTTATATGTTCTGAATATCTTGTTGTACTGAACTGAATATCTTGTCCTACTGATCTGAATAACTTGTTCTACTGATCTGAATAACTTGTTGTACTGATCTGAATAACTTATTCTATGATCTGAATAACTTGTTCTACTGATCTGAATAACTTGTTGTACTGATCTGAATAACTTGTTCTACTGATCTGAATAACTTGTTCCACTGATCTGAATAAATTGTTCTACTGATCTGAATAATTTGTTGTACTGATCTGAATAACTTGTTCTACTGATCTGAATAACTTGTTCTATGATCTGAATAACTTGTTCTATGATCTGAATAACTTGTTCTACTGATCTGAATAACTTACTGTACTGATCTGAATAACTTGTTCTACTGATCTGAATAACTTGTTCTACTGATCTGAATAACTTGTTCTACTTATCTGAATAACTTGTTGTACTGATCTGAATAACTTGTTCTACTGATCTGAATAACTTGTTCTACTGATCTGAATAACTTACTGTACTGATCTGAATAACTTGTTCTACTGATCTGAATAACTTGTTCTACTGATCTGAATAACTTGTTCTACTGATCTCAATAACTTGTTCTACTGATCTCAATAACTTGTTCTACTGATCTCAATAACTTTTTCTACAACTTATTTTAATTACAAAAATAACCTTTAGTTATGATCTGATAAACTAGTTTTACTTTTCCGCACATCTTGTTCTAAACTTTAACTACTAATCCGGTGCACCAATAGGCACATATTCCTTCTATTAATCATGAACGCGAATTCATGTAAATGACTTAAACCAACTGCTTCTTTGTCTACATATTCTTTTGGCCTGAGACTTAGTCTCTTAAGGCCTTTCAGTCTGCTTCATCTGCTGAACCGTACCATACAATACTGTCTTCACGTGGGACCATTTTGACTCCCTTACCTCCCCGGCTATGTCTAGCGCTGGACACGAAGTTAACAGGTGAAAAACTGTTTTAGAGGCTAGGGTGCAATGACGGCAGTTCGTGTCCCGATTATGATCAAGCCTGATGAAATATGAGTTAGATGGTCAGTTCTCTGTTCGCATTTGAGTCACTTAGCTCTGATGTTTGCGACTCAAACTCCACCACTGGTCTGAACGGCATGGCCTGGGCATGTTAGCGAATACCCCCCTCCAACCCTGGCAGTCGTATTGTCAGCCCACTCCTGGTACCACTTGTTCCTGAAGTGGTCCATTAGCCATGTCTTTGCCCAGAGATAAGTCACTTTAACCAACTAAAGAACCACCATCGGAGTAGTTACAACTTCGAACACATATCTTACAAGTGATACTGATAGTATTCTAAATTCTAGGTACTAGCTTGTTATGTTGCGTGCTCGGATCAGCGTATAGCACAGTGGCATTCTGTTATTTGAGGAGTTCGCTTGTATTAAAAGTTTAACCAAGCATGAACGAATTCATTCAACAGTTCACAGGAATCAGAGGCGTCACTAGGGTTGGTGTCACCCGGGGCGGAAGCTTACGGTGTCACCCGGGGCGGTAGCTTATGGTGTCACCCGGGGCGGTAGCTTATGGTGTCACCCGGGGCGGTAGCTCATGGTGTCATCCCCTCACGATTTAACCCATAGAACTCCTCCGAGTTTTCCAGTGCCACATAACGGGAATATATAGAATTTTACAGTCTGGTGTCACCCCCTGATGGTGTCACCCGGGGTGGCCCGCCCCCAACGCACCCCTATCGACGCCTCTGACAGGAATTACTAATTGACTTAAGATATGAATAAAATAAAACTGTAAAACCAAAGCTTGTGAACAGTACGATATATAAAGTAACACGATACATAATACACAATTCTCAATATAAAGTAACACGATATATAATACACAATTCTCAATATAAAGTAACACGATACATAATACACAATTTTCAATATAAAGTAACACCAGGAGCGGCGTTTGAGGGTGGCAACTGGGGCGACTGCCCCAGGCCCCGCGCTTAGGTAGGCCCCGCGTTTCGGTCCTGAACATGTCTCGTCCTGGTTAATAACCTATACATGTAGAACCAAAGAGTGGATGGTAGAACGTATGCTGGAAACGATTGTAAAGAAACGAAAGAGGCACTCTTGTAATCCTTTCTGTGAGTTGTAAGTGGTTTACTAACAGTACATAAGAAGAAACCACGGAACTTGACATCTATTGGTGGAAAACAGTCATAAAACATGCATGTCTGTCAAATGTTAATTACCGCATGACTAATAATACGTGATTCGCTATTGTAATAAGTTAGGGTCAAGGTATCCTGCATTTCGACATCCACAGTTCACTTTCAATTAGCAAAACGCATTATTTTGCAAAATGTCTGCCAATAAATTGCATTTTAAATCACGTATTAACCGGCACGTCATTTTTCGATAAGAATAAACCGTTGTTTATAGACCAGAGAAAATAATGAACTTGTAACAATTTAATAAAAAGGTGACACGCGGTATTAAAATTACACAATAATCAAGATATTTCATATTTTTAAATACCATAGCATACTGGTGCTTAGCGATCTTTACTAGTACTCTGGCCCCGCGGGGTCATTGCTGGCACTAGGCCCCGCGCTTACCTAACGCCGCCACTGAGTAACACGATACATAATACACAGTTCTCAATATAAAGTAACACGATACATAATACACAATTCTTAATATAAAGTAACACGATACATAATACACAATTCTCAATTTAATGTATAATGTCCATAACTAAACAACACCAGTGTGATGTTTGCGTGTGGTATATATAAATATATTTATATATATATATTCTTATCATTATGTTTTATCTTACAAAAATTTAATTTAGCATTTAATTAATGAGCATTGTTTGAAGGATCGCGGGCCTTGACATGTTAATGAGGTTCAGAGTCATGAAAACGGTTAGCGGTGGTGTTCCAAAGTGGTTGGGGGTGGGGGCACTAATTGTGATTCATCGTGTGGCGCATATACGCCGATCAATATATATCTATCCTTGTCTTTATCTAGATCTAAGGAGATGACCTGCCAGGTACTGGTGGATGGGATAACCCCCCACCCCGTCCAACCCACCAACCACACACACGCCGAACCAACAATAAATAATAATAATATAATATTGATAAAATATCTATGATATTTCTTAGTTCTGCTTTAAAAAAAACTTTTCATTTTACATATTTTACAAAGCTATATTGAAATTGAAGTCCTAGTGATGGCAATCACTGAAAACCTGAATTTTTTAAATATTTTTTTCCCGTTTTGAGATATCACTCTTCTTTCACATCCCTGAAATTCTTTTTTTAATCATCTTCATTTTACTTCTACACACCAGTTGGTTTTTTTTAAAGGGAAATAATTACGAACAACAATACGCTTGTGGAGCTTATGAAGACTCATCTGTGGCTTACACAGTGGAATAAGATTTTTTATTTCTTAAATTACCTTATCAGGCGACACACGTAGTTCACAATATATCAAGAGGTGTCATATTTGCCCACTGGCATATAATGTACTCAACAACCAAACAGCACACCACCAACATGTTGAAATAATGAGTCGGAAAAGCAGGGCGTAGTTACACAGTGTGTTACTGTGATTAATCTAACATTCTAATTGGGCAATTGAACTCGTTTTTACTTTAGACAGTAAACCTGTTCCCCGACACCTTTTTTCCATGAAGGTTGGGGACCAGTGTTCCCTTTAATCTCATAGACACCGCGCAGTAGCGTAGAGTTACCGCGTAACAAATTTTGATAATAATGTATGTTTGCGGGCAATGTTCCATTTAAGCTGCGCGGCTATCTGACCGACGACGCGCAGCAGTTTAGAATTACCATGCAGAAAAATTGGTAACAAATTGCACAAAAAATGGATGCTGTGCAAATTTGTACATGAGTTTTCAAACTTCACACCACGGACCAACGAACATTGGAGGAAACATTGTTAGTGGGATGTAAAATTTTGCACAGAAAAAAATGGTTGCTGTAAAAACATGCACACGAGTTTATTGTTTTCCACATGAAGCAACGAAACTTACAGGGACATTGCAAGCGGGGGTGGGGGGCATATTTTATAAATGGCGCTTGTTCACTGTTTTAGTAAAGAGGTGGAAGCTGAATGCGGTTTTAAAAAATAATAGAAATTTGTAACACTGAATATTTTTTTAGGCTTTAATTTAATACAAGAACTGACTAAAATAATTAACATTTACGAATAATTATCAATCAAAAAAAGTTAAGTATTTCCAGTTTCAAACTTATCATGTCTTCATCTCCATCACTAGAAGGGCCGGATTCAACCAGCGGGTATGATGACATATGCCTTAGCCTTAAGAATAACTTTTAAGAAATGCTACACCAACCGTGTGCTCCCTAAGGATCGTAACCAACACTTTTACCCGTGACCTGCTGTTCTATTCGCTGCCTAAACTTACAGTTTTTGACCCAGCTATAACTTTTTTTTTGTAACCCCCCCCCCACCACCCATTTTAAACCAACTATAAACCCAACACCAACACCCATTTTAAACCAACTATAAACCCAACACCAACACCCATTTTAAACCAACTATAAACCAAACACCCCAACCCAAGCAGTTCTCCACTTCACGTGTTCAAGAACGGTCCTAAAAGGTTTTCTGAGATAAGGCCAGCACTCATTCCTTCTATAATTTATGGGCTTGGTTCCTATTGCCGCGGGCAGGCCAGGGGCAGTGAGACACACACTACCATTCAATTTTTAGAGACGAGGCGACTGCTACGAGTTGGCGTTAAGTCAACTCGGGTTGTTCCGAAACGACAAGATTAGAATGAACCAGAACGTTTGAAAATAATGCCAAACAAACTCAGATCAATATAATTAATATAATACAAAAGTTTTACGCATGAAAATATGAGTTTCCTATAAATAACGGGGTGGGGGATGCATGCTATTTCACCTGGGGCTGATGTCAGAGTATATAACTCTGAGAATTGATATGTTGTAAGCCCACTGACATGGAGAGTGGGTCACTTGAAGGCCATCCTTCTGATTGGAAAAGAATAATCCTCTCATTATCTGCAAAACACAGCCTCCTGGTCAACTTTATCCCAATTCCCAGGTCAATGGCATTACAACTTTAAGACCCATTCTACTGGTCAACTTTAAGACCCATTCTTCTAGTCAACTTTAAGACCCATTCTTCTGGACAACTTTAAGACCCAGTCTTCTGGTCAACTTTAAGACCCGGTCTTCTGGTCAACTTTAAGACCCATTCTTCTGGTCAACTTTAAGACTCAGTCTCCTGGTCAACTTTAAGACCCATTCTTCTGGTCAACTTTAAGACCCATTCTTCTGGTCAACTTTAAGACCCATTCTTCTGGTCAACTTTAAGACCCAGTCTTCTAGCCAACTTTAAGACCCAGTCTTCTGGTCAACTTTAAGACCCATTCTTCTGGCCAACTTTAAGACCCAGTCTTCTGGCCAACTTTAAGACCCAGTCTTCTGGTCAACTTTAAGACCCATTCTTCTGGTCAACTTTAAGACCCAGTCTTCTGGCCAACTTTAAGACCCAGTCTTCTGGCCAACTTTAAGACCCAGTCTTCTGGTCAAATTAAGACCCATTCTTGTGGTCAACTTTAAGACTCAGTCTCCTGGTCAACTTTAAGACCCAGTCTTCTGGCCATCTTTAAGACCCAGTCTTCTAGTCATCTTTAAGACCCATTCTTCTGGTCAACTTTAAGACTCAGTCTCCTGGTCAACTTTAAGATCCATTCTTCTGGTCAACTTTAAGACTCAGTCTCCTGGTCAACTTTAAGATCCATTCTTCTGGTCAACTTTAAGACCCATTCTTCTGGTCAACTTTAAGACCCATTCTTCTGGTCAACTTTAAGACCCAGTCTTCTGGCCAACTTTAAGACCCAGTCTTCTGTTCAACTTAAAGACCCATTCTTCTGGTCAACTTTAAGACTCAGTCTCCTGGTCAACTTTAAGATCCATTCTTCTGGTCAACTTTAATACTCAGTCTCCAGGTCAACTTTAAGATCCATTCTTCTGGTCAACTTTAAGACCCATTCTTCTGGTCAACTTTAAGACCCATTCTTCTGTTCAAATTTAAGACCCATTCTTCTGGTAAACTTTAAGACCCAGTCTACTGGTCAACTTTAAGATCCATTCTTCTGGTCAACTTTAAGACTCAGTCACCTGGTCAACTTTAATACTCAGTCTCCAGGTCAACTTTAAGATCCATTCTTCTGGTCAACTTTAAGACGCAGTCTCCTGGTCAACATTAAGACCCATTCTTCTAGTCAACTTTAAGACCCAGTCTTCTGGTCAACTTTAAGACCCATTCTTCTGGTCAACTTTAAGACCGCAGTCTTCTAGTAAACTTTGAGACCCATTCTTCTGGTCAACTTTAAGACCCATTCTTCTGGTCAAATTTAAGACCCATTCTTCTGGTAAACTTTAAGACCCAGTCTACTGGTCAACTTTAAGACCCATTCTTCTGGCCAACTTTAAGACCCAGTCTTCTGG
>MUZC01004583.1:850052-871556 GCA_002072015.1 Radix auricularia | reverse complement strand
TCTTCTGGTCAACTTTAAGACCCATTCTTCTGGTCAACTTTAAGACCCAGTCTTCTGTTCAACTTTAAGACCCATTCTTCTGGTCAACTTTAAGACTCAGTCTCCTGGTCAACTTTAAGATCCATTCTTCTGGTCAACTTTAAGACTCAGTCTCCTGGTCAACATTAAGACCCATTCTTCTAGTCAACTTTAAGACCCAGTCTTCTGGTCAACTTTAAGACCCAGTCTTCTGGTCAACTTTAAGACCCATTCTTCTGGTCAACTTTAAGACCGCAGTCTTCTAGTAAACTTTAAGACCCATTCTTCTGGTTAACTTTAAGACCCATTCTTCTGGTCAAATTTAAGACCCATTCTTCTGGTCAACTTTAAGACCCATTCTTCTGGTCAACTTTAAGACCCATTCTTCTGGTCAACTTTAAGACCCACAGTATTCTGGTCAAATTTAAGACCCATTCTTCTGGTCAACTTAAAGACCCATTCTTCTGGTCAACTTTAAGACCCAGTCTTCTGGCCAACTTTAAGACCCAGTCTTCTGTTCAACTTTAAGACCCATTCTACTGGTCAACTTTAAGACCCATTCTTCTGGTCAACTTTAAGACCCATTCTTCTGGTCAACTTTAATACCCGCAGTCTTCTGGTCAACTTTAAGACCCATTCTTCTGGTCAACTTTAAGACCCATTCTTCTGGTCAACTTTAAGATCCATTCTTCTGGTCAACTTTAAGACCCACAGTCTTCTGGTCAACTTAAAGACCCACAGTATTCTGGTCAACTTTAAGACCCATTCTTCTGGTCAACTTTAAGACCCATTCTTCTGGTCAACTTTAAGACCCAGTCTTCTGGTCAACTTTAAGACTCAGTCTCCTGGTCATCTTTAAGACCCAGTCTTCTGGTCAACTTTAAGACCCACAGTCTTCGGATAAAGAGGAAGACATCGAAGGACTTGAATAGAAAAAGACATTTTAAAAATAATAATAATTATCCAGAATGTGGACTAAATCCAAAATTTGAGAACCATCGTTGCGGTTCCTGAAGATAACATCACATAAACAAGCCTTAAAAACTAGCTCAATAACATCCCAACTTGACTGATGACGACATCAAGTATCAAGCACTCGGTTGTTAAAGGAGAGGGGGGTGTAGAAGGAATTTCTGCTCCGCTGCACTCAAAAGTCGATCAGTCATTAGACTTACGATACGACCCAATGTAGTGGAAAGATTTAAAAAATTAAATTCACCAATAATATATTAATAACCAATTCAACACACAACCTAAAGGGTACATTTCAAGCTATGTACGAAACGATTGACGCTTGTTTTAAGTGAAACGGGTAAATTTGTTCCAGTTCTCGATTGTTTCTGTTTGAAGTGGTGAGACCTTATTCTCCAGTCGTGTATCTGTGGGTGAGAGAATCTTGTGATCACATTTAACAAATGACAAGACTGAAATATTGTAGTTGTATTTGGATACCATTCCGTTGTTACATTAATATCTAAATAAAGAGGTTAATTATTGCTTAAGTGTTGTATCAACGAGAAATTTAACGTGATAGCTTGTAGCAAATGAGGACAGCAGTATGTCTATTTATCTGTCCATTATTTTAAACGTTGTTCAGAATCACCGTGAGCTGAGACTAGAAGAGTTTGAGTTTAGACCATTTCAACGGAGACGACAAAGAATCGAAGTTGAGTATAGGGTATGTAATCAATAAGTATTCGACTACGTAACATTATATAAATAATCATTATCAACGTTATTTGAGGGTATATTAACAAACACTCGACTACAAATGAGGGTAGGTATCATAAAGTGTTCGACTACATGATATATTGATATTACGTTAAAAAAATACTAGGCTATATGAGGGGTTATAAACAAACACTAGACTACATTTGAAGATATGTAATAAATTGACTAGATGAGAAGTTTAAATGAGGGCCTTCTAATATCACATTTGGTGTTAATTCATTTTGAAATTTTTGAGGATAAAACATTTTTATGGTAACATTAAGCGCAAAATATAATTCACATAGTAAAACAGCTAATAGTCTATATGTACACAGCGTAAGGCAAAAAATAAATAATAATAACTTTCAAGTATAAGCTATCAACAAGCTCCAGTAACCTCGTATAACGTGAACTTATTGCATCCATGAGTAAAAGAAATGGACCGCTGCATTGACACGACCTAACTGTCATTTCGGACACTTTGATCGGCTAGTGCTTGCTCGGCCTATCACGTGCATGTCTCGACTTGAATGATAGAGCTCGTTTATTTATAAAGTTAAGAAAGGAATGCTGCTCCTGAAACTTGAGAGGTAAAATAAGGTGGCTCAAACAAATCCTAGAAATTAATTGAACTACCATCCTACTGTACCAAGATTTATTGCAAGCAACAAAGCAAGAGCTTTATGCTGAAGGCATACTATTCATTTTGGTTAGAATTTTAAAAATGCACTGATTATAATTTTGCCTGTTCTTTCCTGGGTCTTGGAATCATTTATATTAATTTATGGGGGAAAAAATCCAGCCAAGCTTAGTTTAAGCAAATAGTTATCTCTCGTTTCGCTGTGTTTGCCAAGAATGCCAATAATGAGGAATCGATATTATGTTGTGGTCAAATGCCCATTGAACTACTCCAGGTGTCATGCATAAACACAAGGTGTCATATATAAACACCTGGTATCATGAATTAACACCAGGTGTCATGTATAAACATCAGGTGTCATATATAAACACCTGGTATCATGAATTAACACCAGGTGTCATGTATAAACATCAGGCGTCATGTATTAACACCAGGTGTCATGTATAAACACCATGCGTCATGTATAAGCCTCAGGTGTCATGTATAAACATCAGGTGCCATGTATAAACATCAGGTGTCATGTATAAACATCAGGTGTCATGTATACAACCAGGTGTCATGTATAAAAAATCAGGTGTCATGTATAAACACCAGGCGTCATGCATAAACATCAGGTGTCATGTATAAACATCAGGTGTCATGTATAAACCTCAGGTGTCATGTATAAACATCAGGTGTCATGTATAAACACAAGGTGTCATGTATAAACTTCAGGTGTCATGTATAAACCTCAGATGTCATGTATAAACACAAGGTGTCATGTAAACACCACAGTTAACATAAATAAACTATAGAATTCATGTGTATATTCTGTCCTCTACTGACTCCTATAATCCATCGAACATACTTTCTTTGGAGATGTATTCTTTTGTTGTTGAAATTTTCACTTCACTCAAAAATATAATTTGTTGTATTCTTCTTAATTTTCTTGTTTATACTAGCTTGTTTATACCAGTTTCTATGGTAACACTGTTGATTTAGTTTCCATTGTAAGAATGGATACCTGAAGCTTGTTCCGGTTTAACCAGAACACCAGCTAAGCCAATGGCTTAACGTCCAGCTGGCTGTGGTACACCAAGGAATGTGAGAGGAAACCGATATCCAAGCTAATGGAATTATTTTACCTTAATGGTATGGAAATGTTAACGAAAACAGAGGCGGGGGCTAAAAAAAAAGTCTCCACGTTGCTCTTGTCAGGGTGATCAAATTCCAATTTCGCAACTCGGATGGTTTTCTGGATTTCGTGTTGTAATTGTAGGATCAGACTTGCATAAAGTGAAACACATTCAAGTCTCGTCCGATTGGGAAACAAACTTCTACATTATTCTACAGTGATGACGTTGAGCGATATCTTAAAGCTCAGAAATTGATTTTTAAAACCAGTGGTTGATGTTTTACAAATTTATTTGTTTAAAATCAGACTTTAAGAAAATTCATTTTAAGATGTGAAATTGTACAAAAAATACATTGTTTTATATTTTATAGACGTCCATATCTTATCTTATCTGTTATTAGCGACGCTCCTTCTATACAGAAGATTATTGCGACCTACGTTTATCTATGCTTTGTTTTTAGTCCTGCATTCTTATTAGAGCTTTAAATGATGATGAAGTGTCGGCTTTCCTGTTTTCTTCAGGCACCCCATTCCACGCCCGAAATCCGGACGGGAAGAAAGAAAAATTGTATGTGTTTGTTCTTGCATACAGAATAAAAAAGTTGTTTTTATCCTTGTGTCTATCTGAGAGATGTATTAAGTTATCTCTGTGTTGTATTTCTAAATTAGAATTAATTGTTTTATTTATAATTACTATTTTACTCTTGGTTCTTCTATCCTCTAGTTTTTCAAGGTCTAATGATTTAACTAGTAGTTTCAAATAAGAATTTAGAAAATTCATTTTAAGATGTGAAACTGTACAAAAATACATTGTTTAGTATTTTATAGACGCCCTTTCTGAAGCCTTCTATAGAGAAGATTATTGCGGTCTATAGGTCTCTAAAATATTTTCTTCAGACATCAAATAGAGCTACAACTATATCACTCTGACTACGTCCATCAGTTACCCACCTCATCACACTTTGGAATTGCCTGACCATTGGGGCCTCCAGAAACGACGTCACGCGATATTTGCCGATTTTCACCCCCTCCCCCTTCGTCATACGCTCTAACAAAAATTTAGGCCACCCCGTGTAATATGACGTCATAAAACTTTGCCCCACCCTTATGAAAGCCGTATTTCCTATTTGAAAATGAGCATGTCTCAAATAACTTTATTTTAATTTAATTATGTATTTAGTGTAAGGCTTCACTCTAATATCTTAACTTTCTTAATACATATTAAGCCATTTATAACGTCATAAAATAACTAGGTGGAACTTTTATTTAATTTAAGTAGCCCGTTTTGATGTGACGTCAAAGTTCTAAAACACCCCCCCCCTTGTCAAAGATCGTTACAAATGTGTGACCCCAAACTCTTTTTTCAAAAAGGTGCGTGAAGTCACTTAAGGACTGTCCCAATCTAAACATAGATATCAACTTCTTGCAGAATGCATCATTCTGACAGTGTGTACGAAAGATGGGAATAAATTGTAACGTCATCGGATTTTAAAAGACATATTAAAGACTTAACATAAGAATAAAAAGAATATTGTTTGCGTTTGAATTTGACCTTAACATGAAGTCATGTTTACCCCATCCTGCTAGTTGATATAGAACCCATGTTATTCAATATCTCGCTATTACAACATTTCATCAAATCTTTTAGTCAACAGACAAGAATTTCTCACATATTTTAACCCCTGGAGGTCGATATGCGACCTCTAATATAATCTATATCCCACTGCATGTAGGCGATATCCCACTCCATAGTCGATATCCTACCCCATGTAGTCCATATCCCACTGCATGTAGGCGATATCCCACTCCATGGCCGATATACCACCGCATGTAGTCGATATCCCACTCCATAGTCCATATCCCACTGCATGTAGGCGATATCCCACTGCATGTAGGCGATATCCCACTCCATGGCCGATATACCACCGCATGTAGTCGATATCCCACTCCATAGTCGATATACTACCCCCTGTAGTCCATGTCCCACTGCATGTAGGCGATATCCTACTGCATGTAGTCGATATCCCACTCCATGGCCGATATCCCACCGCATGTAGTCGATATCCCACTGCATGTAGTCGATATCCCACTTGCTGTAGTCGATATCCCACTGCATGTAGTCGATATTCTACCACACTAGAAAGCCTACCAAGCGATAGGCAGGTTGACATCAGATCTAGGTCAACCGTTCCAGTTTGTGTAACAGCACGTTGTTACGGGCAACAGTTGCCTGTTTATGTACCGTTCACGGTCTGTCAGTTTCTTTTTTTGGAAGTACTACACTCTGAGAGTCTAAATATTATTGTTTGTGTTACAACTTAGTACACAGGTAAGATATTCATTTCTTCTTGCGATTCCAAAATGTTTATAAATTTCCACAGTTAAGCGTATTTTAAATTTATAATGTTATATATAAAGTCCTTATTAAAAAATTAGCCAGAAACACAACAAAACAAACATTAAAAGAAAAAACTGTTTGGTCGACGAATGTAAGTGATTTGTATTTGAATTATTATTTCTCATTTAAATAAAATTGTTTTGAATTTAATCAGAAACAGTTTTTTGGATACAATCCCGGGTCCATAACACATTTCGATCGATGGTATCAGTGGCTTCTTTACCAGCGTGGAAGTGCATACCACACCCAATCACAAGGGTTGACTCGAAGGGTAAAACTATGTATGTTCCCGTTAGCTGGCACTGGCAGACTCGGAGGAGATCCATGGGGTAATTGTGAGGTGGTGACATCATGAGCTACACCGGTCTGGGTGACACAAACCCCAGTGACGCCTTTGGGTGGCATAAAGCCCGTGCCTCCAAGCGTTGGCAACGACAACGTTACTCAGCCGTATTAACATTGGAACAAATCCCAAACCTTTACCAGTTTAGGTCTACACAAAATCAACTGATATGTGGAAAATATTTATCAGGTTGGTCTATCCTTTTAAAGTTTAAAGCAAACGCTGACTATTCAAGTCAGCCGTTTGCTTACATGAAAATCCAAATGGGGTGGGAATGTACGGTCAGAGTCAAAAAGATTTCTCAATAAATGCGTTTGAATGGTAACAAATAAGCAATTTCTCTCCCCCCTCCCCTGATTTAAAATAGGCTCGATTTTTGCCGCTAGGCGTACGCTCTAAGTAAGTCAAACCACCAAAGTAGCAATAGTCAACTCTAATAGTCTGTCTCTCTCCATTGTCTTGTACGCATGACCAGGTTTTTTCCACAGCGCAGATAGGGAGCAACGCCAATTTTGAAATCGACCATATCAATAAGATATTGATTCACAACTATTCTATCAATAAATCTTTCTATGCTCTTTTGACATTTAAGTAAAGCAAATCTCGGGGAGGGGTGCCTTTTGAAAGACTGGAAACGGGATTATTTGGCAAGAACTTGGGACAGTTGGAGAGTAACGACTGGATTCAATAGCGAGACGCGTCAATGGTGGCCTTAGATTTCAACAGCAGGTTTCAGTTGTTTTTTTTTTTAATTTAAGCCAAACCTGTTCGATAGACTTATTGGAGAAATTTATAAAATTTGTTGCTGTTGTTTCAACACGTTGTAAATTATTTAGCGTCGTTGTTTTCAGAAAAAAATCTATATTATTAGGAACAGGTAAATGAAGGTTTCAAATACTACAACTCCCAAAAAACATCTTTGTTTTAGATCCAATTGTAACCATTGATAACCACCAAAATAACATTGTTGTTGATTAAATTTAAATAAAAACCATTGAGTTACCATCGTTACAAGTTTATTACTTTTATCCGTTCCCTTTCTTTAAAATAAATTAAAATATTAAAATTAAATAAACTCAAGAATTGCTTTGACGTTCAACAAGCGCGTGACAGACAAGCAGCAGATGACTCGGTCTGGGATCATGCAGTTTATAGCGAGATCATAGGAATATGAAATGTTATTATTGTTAGTTTCAAGATGGGCTGGTTTCAAGACGGGCTGGTTTCAAGATGGGTTGGTTACAAGATGGGTTGGTTACAAGATGGGTTGGTTTTAAGATGGGTTAGTTACAAGATTGGTTGGTTTTAAGATGGGTTAGTTTCAAGATGGGTTGGTTTTAAGATGGGTTAGTTACAAGATGGGTTGATTTCAAGACGGGGTGGTTTCAAGATGGGTTGGTTACAAGATGGGTTGGTTACAAGATGGGTTGGTTTTAAGATGGGTTGGTTACAAGATTGGTTGGTTTAAAGATGGGTTAGTTACAAGATGGGTTGGTTTTAAGATGGGTTAGTTACAAGATGGGTTGATTTCAAGACAGATTGGTTACAAGATTGGTTGGTTTCAAGATGGGTTGGTTACAAGATAGGTTGGTTTTAAGATGGGTTAGTTTCAAGATGGGTTGGTTTTAAGATGGGTTGGTTTCAAGATGGGTTGGTTTCACTATGGGTTGGTTTCAATTAAGATGGGTTGGTCTGGTGAAAAAAGCCTGTAAAATTAGTTAGGATATATTTTCTTTTAAAGCTAATGTCAAACATTTCACTCGAGATGAACTGTGTCAACAAGAATTATCAAAGTTTCTCCAGTGTCTGCAACTAACGCTGTACTTCACTTTTAGAACCGGTTTGCGCTCGCAAAGTGGTGAAAATGCTGTTAATATAAAAATAAAATTAGGAAAAATGAAAAAAAAAACTAGGAAGATAAATGCAGGGAAAATTTAGATAAGAACATTTTCGACCAAGAAGTAAATAGAAAGACGCAATTTAACGTATTCGATTTTGTATTTCTTTAAAATGGATTCGTATCATAAACGCGAGTTCTTACTGGCAACATTTGATGAAACACGTTAGATTTGTACAAGATTTCGGGATATTCAAAGCAGTGCCCCGAGGAATTCTCTTACCTCTAAAGAACACAAAAAATTTAAGTAAGTGGTCAACTGAAGGTCAAGGGTCAAGGCCAAGGGGAAATAAATTTTGAGATGTCAAAAGGCAGGTACCAGGAGCGACGCCACATGTTTTGGCTCCCGTGGACACGTTCGATGTTTACACCCACTCGATAAAAACTCCTGACCCCTCCCCCCAAGTCTATCTTGATGACCCAAGTATTCTGTTACCAGGCAGTTGAGAGCCTCTCTGATAGCTTGTTCTTGATAGTTGAATGGGCGCAATCACTACAGGATATTGTGGTGTTGGTCAATGCAGAAAAACTTTCTTTTTTTAATATTAAGTTTTTCATTATTAATCTGGCGCAGAGATTAACATGTATAAAATAACCCAATGGCCGCAATGTTCTCTCTAAGGTTCATTGTTTAGTGTGCAAAATAAACATCAAATTATTGGGCAAGATATTACATCCCACAAGAACAGATATTAATACAAGTATTATTTATATCACAACTTCCAAACTGCTGCGCGGCGTCAGTTAGATATCCGAGCAGCCTTGCAGCTGCGGAGCTTAAAGAGAACGTTGCCCATTGGTTCTGTTAAATCACGTAAGATCATGAATTCCGAGTGTAAAGATTTTTTAAAAATATATAATTTTAAATTTAAAAACGGATTGCTTAATAAAAATGAAATTAAGAAAGAACGGCACCCCTTTTGTTCAATTTCACTTTAGTTTGAAATACAATATTCAAGGCTTTTATCATACTTTTATGTTTTCCTACTAGCTTAACGTAATACAGAGGCGTCACTATAGACGGTGTCACCCAGTGTGGTATCTCATGGTGTGTCCCCCCACCCAAACATTCCCGCTAGACCTCCCAGTCTGCCAGTGCTAATTATCGACAACATACAGAAATGGTGATGGTGTCACCCAGTGCTGTTCGCACACCCACTAGTGTCACATCTGACGTAGCGTAGAATACATGTAAATTTATGTGTTAGGCTTAGGGTTCGACCACAACCATTGATTGAAAGTATTTCTTAATTTTGCCTCAAAACAGTTGCGCGCGCAAGGAGCTAGGAAACCAGACTTCATGGTTTGACACAAGCCAGCACCATGGGGGACTTAAAAGGACATGCCATTCCTGGAAGCTTCTTCATTTTTCTTGGAATTTGGTGGGCTGTGGGCTGCCTCAGAAATTTTCTCTGGGCCAGGAAAAATGGACACAACTTCAAGTCGTCATCCACTTACGGATTTACTTGTTTCCAGGGGCGCATCAGTCGACTCCCTATTGAAGGATTTGTTAAGATTGTCGTCTCTGCTGGGGGAATGCTGGGAGAGCTGTTGGCCCACCTGCCTGTTCCGCCCATGGGAATCGGTAAGTTCTCTCTTTTTTTCTTGCCATAAAAAATAATTGTTTGAAATGTTGTTAAGATTTTCTTTTATAACGGCTATTAATACCAACTGTTGTATAGTATTAGTTTTTGCTATGTGCAATGAGCTGTACAAAGTATGAACCATGAGCTGTTTAAATTTACTTATTTAGCTATAATACCACTGCCTCCCGCCCCCCACAGACCCACGCTAAGCTGAAACTGATAAGATGCATGTTACAAGTCTCGTATGAAGGCTAAGATGGCCTGGGTCTCGAGTGTCTAAATCATTGTGTGCGAAAAGTTGCCTTTATCTATTTAAAAAAAATTGTTGTGTTTTTTTTTAAATTAAAATATATATTTTTTTAACTTTATTGATTTATTGTTTTGTTGTTGGTTTTTAAATTTTTTGAAGACTTAGCCCCCTGTGAAGTTTTGTTTGTTACACAGATCTTTTCTCCCCAACCGAAATGACCGTTAAAAGTGTAGCGTCAGAGATGACTTTACTGTCTATAATGATAGGTCTAAAAATATCTTGCTGTTCAGATCAGATTATTGTTTCTTTGACACATCGTGCATCATGGAGACATTATTAATTTCAAGTTTTTGAAGTGAATTTTTATGTTTATTTCGCGAGAACAAACTACTATACTTCCTACACGTCAGCAGGACTGTCAAACCGATACTTACTATAAACGTTAGCAGGACTGTGAAACCGATACTTCATATATTATACATCTGTAGGACAGTCAAACCGATAGTTCCTACAAAAGTTAGCAGGACAGTCAAATCGATACTTCCAATACTACACGTCAGCAGGACTGTCGGAAACCAGTAAAATTCCTCATGGACTCCTAGTACCGTTGTATTTGGTCATTTGTGCCACCTGTATAAAACATTATGATATAAATATAACAATATATAATAGCATGAATTCTTGAGTTTTGTCCAGGGACGCTTTGAAATTCATCCGAACTACTAGCTAAACAATTTTTATATGTTTGAACTAGTAGCTAAACTTTTGATATGATGTATGTATTAACTAGTAGCTATACTTTTGATGTGATGTACGTATGAACTAGTAGTTAAACTACAGATGTGATGTACGTATCAACTAGTAGTTAAACTACAGATGTGATGTACGTATCAACTAGTAGTTAAACTACTGATGTGATGTACGTATCAACAAGTAGTTAAACTACTGATGTGATGTACGTATCAACTAGTAGTTAAACTACTGATGTATTTATAATATCAAGTAGGAATCTTTATTCCTCTGATGATGACGTGCCGGGCACAGCTCCTAACTCAATGCAGTCTCTGTCTCTCCTCAGTTCAGCACGCCACCATGTACCTGTTCTTCCTCCTGTCCGGTGTAGTGGACGTGTCACTCCACTACGGCCTGCCACTGCCCCATGGGTCAGACTACATCTCGCTGGTTGTAGCTCTGGTCGTTGAGGGGCTTTTGTTTCTGAGTCACGTCCACGGACGGACGCTGCTGGACATTCATGTCCACATGCTTTTGGTCTACGTCATCTTTGCTACGGCCATCGCCATTGCTCTAGAGATCAGGTAAGAATCAAGAACATTCCATTTCCACTGCTTTGAGAGTTGTGACCTTAAAGATCAGACAAGAAATGTACGTTCTATGTCCACCAAGAGTTGTTTGTCTGTTGCAAAGTTCGGGTGTTGTATAAATTGTCAAATGGTTCTCTTTCTTTTTGAACGTCGAAATGTACGTTTCTACTTCAGCATAAACCTTATCTATGCGCCATTAGTTAAGTACCAATGAATAAAGACCATCCACATAGTTGTTTCACACCTGCACATATATCTCAATGTCTTGTACATATATAGGCTTAAATTATGTGTGATTGTGTAACTGTTTAAGTTGCGTGTATTAACTTTATTTTGATAACAATGTGACTGAACATGTAAACTAGATTGTCTTGTGTTTGGCGTAAACACGTGCGGTGAATGTTATCATGTAGACTGGTAGTTTCGGTAGTAGAAGTTTTAATTTATGGAGACTTATGAAGTCTTTCCTTCCACAGCTCACAGCTCTGGGTGTTAAATAGGCTTATTTCGTATTATTTATTACAGAAGCTTCTTCTATACAGAAGATTATTGCGTCTTACGCTTATGCATGGTTTATGTATAGTCTTGCCATTGTATTAGAGATTTAAATGTTGATAGTTTTCCTGGTGGATCAAGCAGCCCACTCCATACCATAATTTCAGACAGGAATAGCGAGACTTTTAGTACATGTTTGTTCTTGTCTTGCATATGCAGTTATACTAATGCGGAACAAGAAACTTGTTGTAGATCTATTTAATGCCATATCTAACTGATGATTGTTATAGAAAATTTATTTTTGTGTTGTCTGGAATTCTTTTCAATTTATGAGAATGAATTTTACATTTCCTCTTTGTCCAATCAGGTTCAGCCACTCATCGATTCTCGGCATGGCCAGGGCTTATCTAACAATGCTACAAGGAAGCTGGTTTTGGGCCGTGGGTGTTATCTTATACGGACACGGGGAACCAAATACGGCGTGGGAACAAGATGGCCACGAGGTGCAGATGCAAGCGACTATTTATTTTAGGTAACGTTTGCATTCCATCTATTTTAATTAACCAATGGGGTAGGCGTGGGACACAAAGGCATATTCTTGTGGGCTTTTATATTTGGTCTTCCTCCAGCTTAAATAAGCGTATTATTCGTCCAAGTGATGTATTTTAGGTACTAACATTTTGTCCGACAGTCTAGCAACTTATAGTGAAAACTTTAAAAGTCTTAACATTTGACGTCACTCTATTTATGTGTTTTTAAAAGCGCTCGAATAAAACACTAAATTTACTCACCCCTTTAGTACAGCATAAACAAAATCTACACTTCCATATACAGCGTATACGGAACATCCACTCCTTCAAAATACAGTGTAACTGTACACGAAACGTACACTGTTTCATAATACAGCCACACGAAGAGCTGCAAATGATAAAGATAAATCTGTCGTCTTTCGTAGACGGCAGATGCCATACCATACCACAGAGTATTTGAATACAAACTCATAATACAGAGTCACATCCAATAATATACTCTCCATTCGGAGTAATCGGAGCTTCCCTAAGCTGGGGACTTGTAAAAAGTATGGATTCAGTTCATTTAGCTGCATAACTCCATTACGGTTCATCGACAAAACGGCCCCGACAAATGGACCCCGACATAAAGGCCCTAGACTAATAGTAAAAAATACAATCAAATATTACATTCGTATTTTTACTCCCCGATTCAGTTAACAAGAAACAATAATAATGACATCACAAGAATGAATTTAATAGCCTTTACTCGGTATGGTACGAAGTCACGATTGTCTATTGACAAGAAATAAAATAACATCCCAAGAAATATTTTACAATTAAACATTTTTTTAAGGTTTAAAAGATTGGCAAAACCTTAAAATACAAAAGTAAAATTTAAATTTGTTGTTTAAAAATGTAAACAATTTGCCTGGAGCCAGAGGCGTCACTAGGGTCGGTGTCACCCGGGGCGGTAGCTCATGGTGTCAGCCCCTCACGATTTAACCCTTAGACCTCGGAGTTTTCCAGTGCCAAATAACGGGAATATAAAGAATTTTACAGTCTGGTGTCACCCCCCTGATGGTGTCACCCGGGGCGGCCCGCCCCCTCCACACCCCCCTAATGACGCCACTGCCTGGGGCCGTTTTGACGGGCCACCCTGCAGAGTATGTTACTTTACAAGGCTCTTCTTCAAGTCTGGCCCAAGACTACGTGAATCGTGAAATTTACATTCCAAGGGAGGTAGGCGTGAATTCTATTAAATCTTAAGCCTTGAAGAATAGGCTCCCGCAATTTCATGGATATTTTTAAAATTCTAATAGACGTTATATGCGTAATCATGACGCAGGAGTCTTAATCTTTGTGGATAATCAATTTTATCCACCCGACATATACCTAGTGGTGAAATGGATGACTCTAAATTAATCAATTTTATCCATCTGACATAACCTAGTGCTGAAATAGATGTAACTAAATTAATCAATTATTTCTCTAACTGAAACGGGTGCAGAGTTCAAATTGAAAAGAATCTTTGGATAATCTGAAGTGTGTTAATTGTATTTTTATTTGTTACTTAACAAATTTAGTCAACATTTTTTATTGTCCACATCTAACTTTATAAGATGCGCTTCTCCATTATTAGGCCCTGAAATATTTCAATTCATACATCAATACAGTCTTTAAAATTGTATAATTAGCTATGTTCTAACAAGTGTTCAATAATTGATCAATCAATAATTCAATTATTTTTTTTACAGCTGGCACTGTGGTGTACACATGGTTCTCCTTTTGCTGCTTACGTTGACCTTATCCTGCTTCTATAGAAGATCCAGAACTTTGGTTGCTGTAGAAAAGATGGGAAACAATAATCTCAACAGCGATGGTGGCGAACAGCTGTATAGCATTTTATCTAAAGAAGACAAGGAAACCCTAGAGAGTGATGATGAATTTGAGACAGATTTAAGAACTCACTGATCTTAATAGTTCATCTCCGTTCATCAAGCTAAAGACTTTGTTCTTATACACAAGCTCAAACTGATTTCACTAAATGAAATAAAGATCTTTCGTTTGCTTTAATTTAACTTGCCAGAGCCACTTGGTCAACATGACTTCTTCCAATTCTGGTTATCTTTGTTTCATTAGACGAGGCTTGGCCCACCTGTTTCATCACGCACACTACTGGTAAAGAAATTGTGTTACAGCATAATTTATTTTAATTTTATACTTATTACCGTTAATCCTGATTAATATATATATATTTTTTAAAAAATTTTTTACTGCAGATTTTGAATAAATTACAGCAATTTAAAGATTCTATTTCATTCAAATTTAACACCTATGCTGGTTCAATATAGACTAAATGTCCTTGGTCAATATTCTTGATACTCAACATCTTTCAAAAAGTCTCACATACTCAAAGATCATCTCATTCAACTGTGTCTCTAACACAACCAAAAAATCATCACCTTGGCCAACAGTGTGTCTGACAAATCGCCACAACATCATCTCAGCCAACTGTCTGACACATCATCTAGGCAAAGAAGTCACCTCAGCCAACAGTGTGTTTGACACAATGCCACATCACATCAGCCAACAGTGTGTTTGACACAATGCCACATCACATCAGCCAACAGTGTGTCTGAAACAACGCCACATCACCTCAGCCAACAGTGTGTTTGACACAATGCCACATCACATCAGCCAACAGTGTGTTTGACACAATGCCACATCACATCAGCCAACAGTGTGTTTGACACAACGCCACATCACATCAGCCAACAGTCTGTCTGACACAATGCCACATCACCTCAGCCAACAGTGTGTCTGACACAATGCCACATCACCTCAGCCTACAGTGTCTTGACATTACCACACAATATCACCTCTTCTTTTCCTTGTCTTGAAACTTTGTGAAAAAATATCTGCACATCACACTACAAACAATACACAGCTTCCTTTGAATAATTTGTGTACTGTTACAAAAGATTTGCAATTTTGCCAAAGATTATTTACAAACCATTAATTCTACAGGCTATAAGTAAAGTGTTATTTGTACAGACTTTTTGTTCTCATTTCATTTATTCATGATGTTTTTTTGGACCTCTTCATTTATCATCAATTTAAGTCAATATAACAGTCGATTGCTTTTAGATTTGACCACTTTTTAATGTGGAGTTAAATTGGTCCCTAGTTTTCATAAGTCTTTTATTGTTATTTTTAATGAGTGTGGAGAATTTTTTAAATATTTATATGTATATATATCCTTGGAGTGTTTTCTGATTTTTAATGAAATACTTTTTAAATTTTAATGTTGTTGAGAATCAATTTAAATATTTTAAATCCGTACTTCAATTCCAGTGCCTTTGCTTACAGTTTGATTTAACTCCCTTTCAAATCAGTAATGTGATTTTTAAGGGTTGCACAAATTTTCTCGAATTGACTGTGATTACAATGTAAATTTAATATTAAAATTGATTTTTTATTGATCAAAACACTTTTTTCATTTATATATATATTTTTTAAAATTTTAGTTAAATATTCACCAAAAAGTTGCAGACTTATATTTACACTAACTAGTTGCTGTCCTCAAAGAGATGTACATTAAAAAGTCATAGATGTCACACATCTCTTTCATGTGTGTTTGTAGGCTTTTGTTATTTATATCAATTAAATTAAAATGAACAAGACAAATGAATGATTCTGCTAACACCACTTTTCAGCAATAAAGAATTTTAACTTTCAGATACAAAATTTTTACATCTCTCAATAATGAACGAGAAATTTAAAACATTTTATTCTATTTTACACACACTTACTTACTCAGTGTGGTTGATAAACAAAGTTGTACTGATGCCGACGTCAAAATAAGGATCGGAAAAGCAAGAGCAGCCTTCCAGCAACTGAAGAATGTTTGGGTCGCCCACAACTTAGGCAGCAAGTTAAAAGTAAGGATTTTCAAAGCTATGGTAAAACCAGTGCTGTTATATGGAGCTGAGACATGGAGAACAAACCTGACTAGAATCCAATCCTTCATCAACAATCGTCTAAGAAGGATTCTCAAAATTCCCTGGCCGGACAAAATCAGCAACCGAGAACTGTGGCAGCAGACAAAACAGAAGCCCATTGAGGGAGAGACTCTTCAAAAGCGGTGGAAGTGGATCGGTCATATACTAAGAAAACCTGCTTTTAATACAACAAGGCAAATGGAACACACAGGGTAACTGGAAAAGAGGCCGTCCAAGAAACACTTGGCGCCGAGAATTGGAGGCAGACATCAAGAGAATTGGCCACAAATGGAAGATCCTGGAGAAACTGGCCCAGGATAGAGATGTGTAGAGGTTTTATGTATGTGGCCTATTTCCTAGGAGGAAGTGCAAATGCCGACAATGATCGGTGGATGTCCCTCATGGACGAGAAGGCTCAATAACACACACTTACTAAAACTTTCTAGTCATTTTGTCAGGCCCACATTCTCACACTGTTTTCTCTCTGCTGCCAACACCGAGATTTTTCTTCTAATCTTCATTTATTTTATCATAGTGACAATAGTCCAGGTGTGGATGAACAGTACAGTGTGTCCGTAAAGAAAAAGAAACCCTTTTAATAATGATGAAAATTAATGGCTAACGGTTAACCCATGCAACACTTTAATTTTTTATTGTTACCTCATTTAGTCCACCCCCTATCAAATCAGTATCTGAAGATATATTCAAAAACATTTTTGAATAATTTTTTCTTCTTCTTATAACTTTTAAGAATATTTTTCATAACATGGTCTACTGTCACTACTGAAGATTTGTTCAATATGGCTTAATTTTTATACAGAATTTTCATTTTACTATACCTTAGCATGAAAACCTTAGTTTTAATCATTATAATCAAAAGAATTTTGATTTTTTTTACAGAGTTGTACACTAGCATGGATATACCCTAAATATTTGCAGAACTGATGTGGATCCATAAATTATTGCATACTTATAAAACATACGGGAGGGATTCTGAGAAGAAAATAGCTTAAATTTTTACTCACACCTCATAAACACTTTAGTTTACCGACACATCAAACGTGTCAGTGTACACAGCACAGCATATGTCAACACATAGAATTAAAAGAGGAGACTCAAGTTTTAGAGTTAATAATAAATTTTATTCAATTTACATTGATTCTCCAACAAAATACATGCCAATCTTCCTTGATATTACAAATGTTTCTCTTATATCAAGTGCATTTTTAAAAAGAAACTATCAATGTTCGGCACACTTTCATTTGAATTATTTTAAGTGGAGAAACTTTTTAAAAAGATTAATAACATAACTAAACACAAAGGTGACAGTAGCCAGAAGAAACAGGTTATTGTTTTTTTGTACAAACCAATCATTCATCTCATCAGCAAAATGGTAGGAGAAAATCTCATTCGCATTATCTTATCACAACTGTTCATTCTAATTCTTATAAACTAATAGAAAAATTTATCTTCTCTGTCTTTGTACATCACTTCTCCATTTCTGTAACGTTTTTCATCATTATCCTGTTGAAAAATAATCCTACTATTAATTTTAGAATTGTTTTGTTTTTAATGGTGGGGATTAGCAGAATAACTGTTTTTGCGCATTGATTATTAATATTTTAAAATTAGGCATTGTAACAAAATAAACTTTTTTATATTTAACACTTTCCTAAAAGGTTAAGAAACTAATAAAAATTGTAAAATTGATAAATTATATGAAGTCAACAAATTATATTTCTCGACAAACATTAAATATATTAAGACCACTCATATCTTAGGACTGGTTGACTGTTTTAAAAAATGCTGGTTAACCATGTATTTTTTCCAACTACTAGCTTACACGCTCACAGAATTCGTCTGCATGTGGTGTATCAAAGGAGCTTTGATCTATCCCGCATATATTAGCTCTTGTAAGCTATGGTCAGCAAACAAATGTTCCCTTTTAAAATTCAACGTTCCATATGCAAAGTAAAAAATTATTTTTTGTGCTATGTTTTACAAAGTTTGCTGAGCAGTAATTCTAAACTGTCGCATGTCATTGGTCAGAAATCTGTACGGTCGCGCAGCTTAAATAAAACTTGTTGCAAACCATAAAAAATTCATTTGTTAGCCAAACAAATGAAAAAACAGTGTTGATTTTTTAAAATATTAAAATTCTGAATTATTTTTCAATTGTCAACGCATCAAGATTACAATTAAATAGATATTTAAAAACTCATTTTATGATAAAAACATTTGAAAATTCTGGATAAGAGGTTATAACAGAAAAATTGAAGTTAGCTAATAGAGACGAATTAAAGTCACTGCGGTTCAGATTAAACAAGAACATTCCTGCTCTAGGTAATGCTTAACAACCTTAATTTAAATTTAAACACAATAATTAAAAATTAATTAATACTCCTTAGCATCTGCCTGGTTTGCAAAATCTCATATACATTTTGTCTAAAATTATGTACCATTATTTAAGGAAAGATCTAGTTGTTAATAACCCTCCTTCCCTACAACACTGTAAAAAAGTTAATTGTTGTGTAATGGCAATGGCCTACTCTCCTAGAGGACACTAGTTAGAGCTTGTTGATCTTCCATTGTGTGTTCAACTAAGTACGTAATTCCTAATCTTATTGATAAATTACTTAATTTTGTATATGGATGGGAATAACAAATTAGAGTATCAACAGTAGAGCAGAAACACTTTTAACTTTAAAATTTACAGTGGAAACAAAAACTAACTTAAACTTGGCACTTTTTAAATGTCAATAATTTTTTTGCTATTATTTTTCTTTTCTTAATTATAACTTAAAATAAAGTTATTTTTATAAATGTAAATATTATAAGACTCACCCTTTTTTTCGTAGCCATATATGTAAGAAAAGTAACAGGCAAGACCAGCAAAGAAAATGCAACTACTGCAGATTTAAATGTTCCTTTAAATCGTTCAGCTTGAGTAGCTTTTAATGCAATAAACCTTTGTACAGCTGGATCAAACTGAAAGAACAGAGAAAAAAATTGCTTAGATTCCTAGCAAAAAAACAAAACATGTTTATCTTACCTATTGCAACATATAAACTGAGCTTTCAAGAACAAATCCATGAGCATCAGTAGAGCACCACCTGGCTTAAGAGCATTCAAACTAAAATACAATAATTTTTTTAACTGTTCCAGTAAATTAGTATGGAGGCAAGCACAAATGTTGAAAGTAAAAAAAAAAAAAATATATTAATTTTACACACCAGGATAGTAGAAAAAATAAAATGCTTGAAATGGATTTAGGCCATCATTATTCCTAAAACAACAAATCAAAACTATAATACAGTATAATATATCTGCATCGTCCACAGACTTTTTTTTTCAAAAAAAAGAAACGAAACTTTCCCATGCCATTTTCCACCGGTATGAGGAGAAATGAGGTTGGATGTGGACATCAACTCCATTAATTTCTTATATGGCAGACTTACATAATTTAATATACTTAAGCTAAATTTAATTCACACTTAGACAATTCATTGTAAACTCTAAATTCTATTAAAGTACAGACTGGTGAAGAGAAAGATCTATTGGTCAAATAATAAAAGCATTGAGATCAGCTTCTCCCAATTTCATCTCATCTCTAGTTTGTACTGGCACCTTCCATTGCTTATTTCCAATGTTATGCTATTTCAAAGAAATTTTATTCTTTTGAAGGTTATAGTTAAAACCTTGCTTTGTGATAATGTTAGTTTTCACTGATCATACCTTCAATTTACAAATGACTGGGAGAAGACATAAGTGGATTTCCTCATTGAATGAAGAAAGACAGTGGGGTGGGGGTATAAAGAGTCAAAGAATGTAGAGTATTGCTTTGTAGGTAATGCTGAGTGTTATCCACACGAGTCATTGGTGAATGTGTCTTCTAGTGGCTGATGAAAAAAATGCGCCAAGCACAAACAAAATAATAGCCCTATCTCTCGATTTAGGCTAAAATGTGTAATTTATATGATATATGTTAATACTAATTAAAATATCATGATTACTGAAATTTTGAAGTAGCACAGCCATAAAAATTTATTGGGGTACAATTAATGATAATTAGTTACAATTGAGAACGCAGAAGAAGAAGAAACAATTTAAAAATTATAAATTTTTTCATCAGCTTCTTCGATGAGTATTTAGTAAGGTTGTTAAGACCGCTCGTTTTTGAGGACCGACTAACCGTTCAAAAAAGACCGGTTAACCGGTTAACCGCTCGTCCTTATATCCCTAATGTTTTGAGACCCATTTGAGAACTAACAAGAGAATGTTGTCGCCTGGCATCGTCTGATGGCATCAAAGCCCGCATTCCCCCGCTTGCGTTCAGCTCTTTCCGCATGCCCCTCAATTCAAAGCATTTTTTTAATCAAAAAAATTAACGAAACAGTGATGGTTAATTGTCTTTTTAATATTTTATTTTGGGTACTCGTAGTTCACCGGTCTAAATAAGAGGACAGGTTCAATAGTTCGTTAAAGTTAGCAAGGTTTTTTCATTAGTTAAAAAAAACCAACGCCTCGCCCCGTCCTTTGTGACGTCATGTTTACCTCTCTTGTGTGTGATGCCGATCAACTCGCATATTAAAATTAATAGTATAATAAAATTATAAAGCTACAATAGAATGGAATTTATTTTTTAAAAAAACATTATTTTTCGATCGTCAACTCGCCAGAATAAATGAATTTTGCGACGCACATGTTCCCCGTCCCCGTTTTTTTTTCTGTTCAAATAGGGTTTGAGCTACACTCGGCGTACTATTACTTGTATTAATGTGGTAATCAAATGCCTTTGACTAGCAGGAAAACTGTCACTAAAAGACCGAACTCGAATTTTGTGGGCCGATTAATCGCCCGGTATCTTTGCTACGTCTTTCAAATACCTCTCGTAATATAGGTACATGTTCTTCACTAAGCGGCGTGCGCCGATAAGTTTTTGAATGCCTGAACTGAAACAGACTATAAACCGGTGATCAGAAAATGCGGATAGGTCACGGGGTCATATGCTCTTATAGCTTTCTTTGTCTTTATAAGAAACAGACTATAATTAATATAAATAGAAACAGCCTCGGCCTTGACCGTTGTTGACATCTAACGCGCACCGTGTTAGTGTTAGTCTAGTACAGTCACCGCGACAAAGCGAAAGGGAGAGGCGTTACCGCTTGTGTTGTTTTTTTTTCACTACGTTATCGCTAGGTTTGTTCTTGTTTTTTTT
>MUZC01004583.1:828334-843127 GCA_002072015.1 Radix auricularia | reverse complement strand
TTTTTTTCAGAGCTTTGTGTCGTCATATTGTGGAGAGGGGGGTCTACGTTTTGTGACAATGGGGAAAGGGGGGTAAAAATCGCATGGGTCATTCATGGACGGCGAAAAAACTTATAAAATATAAAGATATAAGCAGTGAAATCGCCATCCCGTTATGTTTATATAACTTAACGTCTGAAACACTGGGTGAAAGAGAAACATCTCTTAATTTCAAGAAATGGAAATATAAATCAGACGTATATATTTTAGCAATGTGTGAACGTTTCCGTTTGATCTGAATTTAAAAGTTCAGAATTTCGTTTGCATTTAAATATAATTTATAAAACATTATTGCATTATATCAGTCTTGACTCAGTCAGTCAGTTACAAATGCCGTTAGAGTCTGCGCGGTTTACGTTACTAGGCTTGGTATTATGCAAATTATATTTGTTGTGCTTAAGTACCCATTCAGTGGAGATACCCCTCCCCCTTCCTCCTTACGCATCCATACGCAAAATCGTTTTCCCGTTGTGGCTTTCACTGTTACTTTAGATACTTTAACTTCCTCCTTTTTCCTATATTCTGTGTCCTTCTTTGTTTTTCCTTTCTTTTCATTTTTTATCATATAATATGTTTTATGATTTATGTAAGTAATTATTTATGTTATTGTACTGATGACTGATGAAGGCAATTAGCCGAAACGTCTACTTTTATTATTATTAGTATTAGTTCATAAATAAAGCTTAAATTTATGTCTTCTTACTTCTTACCCAAATAGTATGTGGAATTTGTTTTTTTTTAAAGAAATAGCAAGCTATCGAACATTTTTTAGAAGTTTTATGCTAAGTTGCTAATTTACATGTGACATCATATTTAACACTCTCTCACACACCGTCACAAATGCATGACCCCCTCCCTTACCCCACTTGGTGCGTGATGTCAGTCAAGGATGACTACTTAATTTTCATTGGCTTATTATTTTGTTTGCGTCTCAATAGCCTGTGGGCTATTAAGACGCTAGCGTCTCAATAGCCACTGCCTACCGGGCGTGTTATTATTTATTGTTTTCTGCTGCATAATTATATAAATGATCAAGAAATTTGGAATTTGTATTATAATGCAAACTATTTAGGATTCAGAGGTAATAATTTGTATAAGTATAATATACTCATTATTATCATAAACTTAAAAACGATTATATTAAGTTTCTTTAAAATAGATGATAAACACCATTTAATGAAATTAAATGATCTAATATATGACTTTTCCTTTTTTTAGTAAGTAAACTGCTAAAAAAAATCTAAATTATAATTTCGTTTTTAATAGAGGTTAACAATAAATGTATAAATATTCCTACTGCCTGCTGTAACAACCCTACGGTCATAAAAGCCTGAGACCAAAAGGCTCATTGGTTTTTACAAGAGTTTTATGAAGAAAACAGAGTATTAATATAAAATTTGATTAATTATGTGGCAGTGTGCCCAACACATCATTAATTTAATGATAGATTGATAATTGTATTGGTAATGTTAGGGTATTTAGACGTGTACGAAGTAATCACAAGTAGTATGATGTGTTATGACCATGTACTTTTGAGCAGTCTTGGTATACATAATACATGTTATTGTCATTACAGTTTTAGCATCTTAGTAATTTTAGAACCGTTGGGCTGATTGGTCAGTAACAGACGTATGCTATTCAGGTCCCACTTACATATCAATACGATCAGGGAAGCTTTCGTCATCACTGCTTTTGCTCATGGCTTAGACTTCGAAAGACTATTGGATTTGGATGATTCGATTAAATAAAAAAGATAAAAGAGACAATGTGATAAAACCTATAGTTTTTTTTTCAGTGGATGGAGGGCCAGATGAAACTAATGAAAGCGCTCGCTATCAAAAAGTAATTGAAGTTGCAATCCATCACTTCGTTATAAATAATCTTGATGCCTTATTCCTTGCAACCAATGCACCGGGAAGAAGTGCTTTTAATCGCGTGGAAAGTCGAATGGCTTCATTGAGCAGAGAACTGTCTGATGTCATATTGACAATAAATGTTGCGACAAAGTACAAAGCTCATATTTCAATGTTTTACCTGCTAGATTCTTTGCTCCCAATAAACCAAACAACTGATGGACTCAGAGCTTCAGAAAGAGCAGATGCAGATGCTCATAAATTTCCTTCATTGATTGTGGCACAAACTCTCAAATTTGATGACATTTTGCCAAGATCAACAGGAGTTTTTAAAGTACAACCATATGATCTTTATTGTCCATCTTTGCAGACCAGCTTACTTGATTGAATTTTCAAAATGTGTCACTTATATTTTGCCTCACAAACAATGTTGAAGAAACATATAGGACTACACAGAGCGCGGACGCAGAAGAATGTGCCAACCCAAAATTTTCCAGAACCAATTCAGATAAGACGCATCCATCCTTAGAGTTAGAGAATCGCTGCTAGAAGGCAAAGAGAACTCATGGCAATTATTGGCAGAAGGGAAAATGCACATTCAGAGGATGTTGAGTGGCGAGATGAAGATTAAGTTGATATGTCTTCAATTATCCTTTCAAGAAACAATGATGGGGAAAGATTCATTTCAGTCGTAACTATTGATGAACTCTTCACTTCATCACGGATGGATTATGTCTAGTGAATATGTTAATATTAATATTTAAAGGCAGTTTAATTAATTTTAATAGTAAAGTGTGTTTTAAGTTTTCGATTAAATTTTAATTAGGTGTTAATTATTTTTTTTTCAAAAATGTGACGCACTTTGGGGGGGGGGTCCCCAAGATTTGTGACACTTTGTGACAGGGGGGAGGGGGGGTCAAAAATAGCATGACGCACTAAAACATGTTTAATATATTGTGCACTGATCGTAAATAAATTTTAAAAAAATATATTTTCAATATAATACGCATCATCTTGCGCTTTAGGAAAGGTATTTACTTCAATTTAATTTATTATAATAATACGCACCACGACACTCTGTCTCAAAATTTAACACGACACAGAGATGAATAAAATTATCTAAAACTTCAATAATTTAATTACAGTACACTCGATCGATCTGAAAATTTGATACATTGGTTTTATCATCGGCACACGTCTGCCTGCAAAATCTCAGCACGTTAGCTTACGAGAAAGTGGGTAAAAAGTTGTTCCACAGTTTTTTCGGCAAGCAAGCAATTAAGCTTATCATGGGCTCAACCAGACACTACGAGTTAATATAATTATAAAGGATTTTAAAATTATCTTTCTTTAGAGCAATTTGCGAATATCATACTAAGAAGCAATCTCAAAATAACTTCTACATCAGGGAATGCAGATTGGACGCGGTCGTTAATACGGATTATAAGCATCTTGTACTTGTCATTTATAATTTTCAAACTGCTTTTTTAAATAAAAAAATAATAACATTTCTCTAAGTGAAGTAAAATGGTCGACAAATTCAAAGAATTGTTCAATTTGCTCAAGAAAAAAATAATGAATTCAGGTATGCTATGCAAAAATGTATTTTTATTGTATTTTAAAACACAAAAACAAAATTTGAATAAAGTGCTAACCAACCAAAAAACATAATTTTAAAGCACAAATTCCAAGGGAAGGTACTAATGAATAATTAACTTTAAATATTCGAGTAAAATCAAGAGATTAATTAAAAATAGCTAACCTATACATAAGGGCAGCGGAAATTAACGATTAATCGTTAAAAAAATTAATTGATTATAAATAATTTGATCTACTAAAATTCAAATAAATTTAAGAAAGAATTTCAATTTTTTTCCTATATTCTATAAGAATTTCTCTCTGTCTCTCTCTCTCTCTCTCTCTCTGTATATATATATATATATATGTATTATTATTTATTTAGAGTTAGACGTCAATACGTAAACAAAAGGGTTTTTAGTTTTTATTCCTTAATATTTCTTGAATTGCAGCAGAACGAATTTGTATGTTACGTCACAATTTTAGGAGCCATGGAATTACCGATAAGCGAAATGATGAATCACAACTTCACGAATTCTATAAATGCGTTATAAAAATATATTAATCTATTAAATTTTTCCACGATTAATCGAACAATTATTTTTAAGCAAAAATAGTTAATAACCATACTTAGTATTCAAAGATACATTTACGTACATAAAATTCAGTTTACAATGTAACTTTATTAATAAATAGTTTCTTCGCCTGGAGCCTATATTCTAGAGTATGTTATTTTTAAAAGATTAACATTTAAATTTACTAGACTTTAATTGAGTTATTATTTTCTCCCCTCTTCCATTTTTATATTTGTATTTTTATTTTATATTTGTATTAACTTCATTTAAATATGTTTAAAATTTGAACTGAGGAAATTCTTCAGAATTTTTTCCTTGTCTCGTGCGTGTAGTAAATAATGGAAAAAATAAAATGATTCCTTGGGCCTTGAGTCAATCAACTAAAAGTTGCAAATGCCCCTTCCTCCTATAGAGAATATAGCGCCCACCCCACCTTCCAGGGTTTGTTTTAAGTTTAACCTGCAACTTATAATCTTATAAGAGCAATGATAAGTTAATTATGTTAAATACTTTTAATAGTCAGATAAAATACACAATGTTCCTGAAAAGCCCTAATGAATAAATATTAAATATGCTTAAAATATTGATAATGGGCCGTCCATAAATGAAGTCACGCTCCTGGGAGGAGTTAATGAAGTTATTTTTAAAAATCAAACAAAACCTTGGGTTTTATAAAAAGAAACTTTTACAAATGTAATAAAAAAATATATAAATTACATGCTACCTCACCCTGGTGAGACCTATACTAGAATATGCATCTTTCTATATGGGACCTACACCAAAGAAAACATTGGTAAACTTCAACAAATTCAAAAAAGAGCTGCCAGATTCATTACTGGAGAATATTCAAATCTCACAAGAGTAACACCATTAGTCAAATAATTAAACCTTGAAACACTAGAAGATAGAAGAACCAAGAGTAAATTAGTTATTATACATAAAGCATTTACCTCCAATTCAGAAATACAACGCTAAGATAACTTAATACAACCCTCAGATAGACATAAGGATAAAAACACCTTTCTTATCCCGTATTCGGGCGTGGCATGGGTGGCCTGAAGAAACCAGGAAAGCCAACACTTTATTATCATTTAAAACTCTAATAAGAACACAAGACTAAACACAAACCATAAATATACGTAGGACGCAATAAGCTTCTGTACATAAGGAGCGTCTGTAATGTATAAGATAAAATAAGATAGGGGGTAAGGCATTTGAGATGTGTGACAAGGGGAGGGGGAAGTTTAAGAAATGTTAGGTCACATCAAAACGCTTAACTTTAATAAAGGAACCACTTAAATGTTTGATTGATTGCAAGTTATTTAATGACGTTTTCATTGTCTTCACACATTTATCGATATTAGAATAAGAATGTAGACTCACTCTAAATACGTATTTAAATAACAAAAACGTAAATTGCGATATTATAATTTTCAATTAGAAAATACGGCTTTTAGAGGGGGGATGCCAAGACTTTGTGGCTTAAATTTGGAGGGGAGTTTTTGTGATGAAGTGTAACAAGGGAGTGGGGTACCTAAAAATCAGTCAAAATCATGTGACGTCATTTATTAACGGCCACTACGACAATAACAAGATGGATAACATTAAAATTAATTTAAAGCAATAACACATCTGCATTGGTTGAGGGAAAACTTTTGGAGTTAACAGTAATGCAGCTAACTGGTATCTTACACTCCTCAGAAAGTTTCAATTCATCATTAATTTGTCAATATAATGCAGTGGATGCTGCTGTAAAGACATTCATCATTGATAGCTAACATACTACATGCATACATACTAAGGTAAGACAGACAAGTGGTTTGTACCGATAAATTGTTGATGTTAAGAAAGAGTATTTTAAATAGTTTTCTAGATTCACAATGAATTATTTTTTAATTACACATTTTGGGTAATAGATTGCATAGAATACTTGTTGGAAGCAGTGTGTAGTATTAGTAGGCTAAAGAGCAGTTGACATCATACAATAAAACATGCTTGAACATACAGAAAACTATTTTAATGTAGAGTATTTACATTACCTATGTATAAGATCTCGTTCAGGCGGATATCTACTCTCGAAACAAACAATACAATTTTATTATAAGCATGTTTTGAAAGTCATTGGTAACGAATCATTGTTCAAACTTTGAGCACAAGCTCAAGAAAAGAGTTTGCCGCATTCATTATTTTTTCCAAAATGACAAAAAGGAGTTGAATGTTCTGATTTTGTTACTGATTTTTATAAGATCCAAACTTCATCAATTTTCATCAAACGTAAAGGGTATATCTTTTGTACAGTTGTGTAACTTTTATTGGTAAAACCTTTCTCAAAGCCAACAAGTTTGTACATTTGTTGTCTTGACTATTTTTTTTTAAAGACACGCGTCTATTCAGTGAAAAGAATTTTCCGTGGAATCACATTTGACAGCTATTTATCCTGAATTCGTCCTTTCATATTAAGTTTAAGCTACTATTTCTTGTGAAACATTTCCCACAGACATCACATTTGAACGTTTTTTTCTCATGAATGTGTCCTTCTGTATTCTGTAAGGTGTTTAGATCGTATAAAACTTCTACCACAGATGTGACATTTGAAGAGTTTTTCTTCTGTTAGGTGACCAAAATGTATGCATGTTTTACCATATATGTCGCATTTCAAAGTTTTTTTCTCCTGAATTTGTCCTTCTGTCTTTTGTTTCATCACCAAGAATGTATAAAAGTATAGCCAGAGATGTGGCATTTAAAAGGTTTTTCTCCTGAATGTGTCCTTTCGTGTTGAGTTAGGTCACTGGATTATGTAAAACCTTTCCCACAAAATAACACCTGAGATGTTTTTCTCCTGAATGCGTCTTTCCGTGTTCTATAAGGTGACTAGATTGTGTGAAACCTTTTCCACAAATATAACACATGAAAGGTTTTTCTCCTGAATGCGTCCATTTGTGTTTAGTTAGGCTACCAGATTGTATAAAACCTTTACCGCAGATGTCACATTTGAAAGGTTTTTCTCCTGAATGTGTCCTTCTGTGTTTTTTTAAGTTACCAGATCCAGTAAAATCTTTACCACAAATGTGACATTTAAAAGGTTTTTCTCCTGAATGCGTCCTTTTGTGTTGAGTTAGGTTGCCAAATTGTGTAAAAACTTTTCCACAAACATCACACATGAAAGGTTTTTCTCCTGAATGTGTCCTTAGGTGTCTTGTAAAGTGACTTGAATGTATAAAACTTCTACCACAGGTTTGACATTTGAAAATTTTTTCACTTGAATGTATCCATCTGTGTTCTATAAGGTGACGATAATGTATAAAACGACTACCACAGATTTGACATTTGAAAGGCTTTTCTCCTGAATGTATCCAGCTGTGTACTGTAAGGTTACTAGAATGTTTAAAACTTCTACCACAGATGTGACATTTAAAAGGTTTTTCTTCTGAATGTGTCTTTTTGTGTTGAGTTAGGTTACCAGATTGTGTAAAAACTTTCCCACAAACATCACATTTAAAAGGTTTTTCTCCTGAATGAGTCCTTTTGTGTTGAGTTAGGCTACCAGATTGGGTAAAAACTTTCCCACAAACATCACACGAGAAAGGTTTTTCTCCTGAATGAGTCCTTATGTGTTCTCTTGGGTGGCTAGATTGTGTAAAACCTTTCCTACATACATCACACACGAAAGGTTTTTCTCCTGAATGTGTCCTTCCGAGTTTTGCACCAGATTGTATAAGTATACAACCTTTACGACAGACATCACATTTAACAAGTTTTTCACCTGCATGTGTCTTTTTGTGTTTGCTTAGGTGACTAGGATGTGTATAATCTTTACCACAGATATCACATTTAAAAGGTCTTTCTCCTGAATGTGTCCTTTTATGTTGAGTTAGGTTGCCAGATTGTGTAAAACCTTTCCCACAAACACCACATATGAAAGGTTTTTCTCCAGAATGTGTCCTCATGTGTTTTTTTAAGTCCCCAGAATGTTTATAAGTTTTACCACAGATGTGACATTTTAAAAGTTTTTCTCCTGAATGTGTCCTGTTTTGTGTATTTAGGTGACTAGTCTGTAAAAAACATTGTCCAAAGACATCACTTATGAAATGTTTCTCCCCTGAATTATTCATTATATGTTACGTTGCCAGACTGTAGTAAGATTTCCCACAAATATCACATTAAAATAGTTTTCTCAGGAATGTGTCTTGTGTGAAATTCAACGATCAAAATATGTATTAACCTTTTCCACGTTTATTACATTCAAAAAATTTCTCCCTTGTGTGTTTTCTTCTGTATGATTTGCTTGACACTGACAGAGCAAAAGTGACATTAGTTGTGTTTTTTAGGTGACTCTCCAGAAGCATTTGGTGAGGTGTATGCACACGTGCTAAATTTGCCTTTTACATATCTGAAAGTCAAAAGACAAAGTTGAGAAGTTAATAGTTACTGTAATGAAAGTATAAACCGGTCATTAAAATATTAAAATAATAAAATAAAAATGGAATTAAGCCTTCAAATGGAAAAGCAAATTTTATGTAATAAGTCTTTATCAAGCAATATAGTTGCAATAAGTACATTGTTATATCTGATACATAACTATATATATTTACAAAAAGATAGTTAATATCTTTATCTATACTTTAACCAACTGTCTCTTCAGTATACCTGACACCAATTCAAATAAATCACATATATGTCATCACGTTATAACTCATAAAAATTTATTAAAACGTTCAAAATAATCCAGTTTAATGAAATGATTTTCATTTTTCTTAATCATGTAATCTGAAACTACCCAGTCCTTAAACTTGTGATATAAGATTATTTGTTTAAAACATAGAAGTAGAAGCAATATAATTATTGAATTATACATCATTTGATAAAAATACACCTTTTGAGTGCTACAGCTTCATTTTATTCAAACACAACATGTCAATTCCTCTTTATGTTTTATATTATGCAGTCTGTTAGGATTTTTTTTAGTTTGGGTAGACTTTTCCCTTATGTAGATTTAAATATCCTTTGTTTAGTCTACCTTTACTTGAAATAACACTAAATTATAATTTATATATCATATTTTTGTTTGTTTATTGATCTTATATATTTATTTCTAGCTGTATATAGTAAAATGGATAGTGCAAGCTGGATAAAAATTTGCCAGTATTCGTTGGACAAATGGGAGTCATATTTTGCCTTTTATTTTATGGTTGACCAATGAGTCAATGAAACCAGGCAGTCTTGGGGCTCTCATTTGAAAGCGAACCTAAACACTCAGATATTCATATTTGAACATATTTGAACTGCAAATGTTACTTTTGTGGCTATTCATAATATTTCCTCACTCATCACAAAATCTGCAAAAAATCATACCACAGGAGAGAATTTAATCAAACCAGAAGACGTATCTGCATTTTAAAAACATTAACTGTTTAGCGATACATCGGCCAAACCATAAGGAAGCACAGAATTCGTGTGCAAAAAATGTAGTAAAGACTGTCACTTAAAGGTAGGACTGCACACACGAAGAAATGCAACCCAGACTAACGGTGGTGACCATCCTCTTGCGAGACGGAAGGATGCAGACGCCGGCAGGCGGCAAACTGTTTTGGAAAAATATTACAACAACGTGATAGTTATGCCATTCAGTAACAATATTGTTGACAGAAGAATACACTAAATCAATGAAGATATTGAAATATTTGTTAAAAAGCTTAAACAAGTAATTTTTATTGCACATTGATGAATCAACTTTGAAAGACAGCGATTCTGTATTGATAAGGCATGTTCAATCAATTGATAAGGAGTGCTTTACTGGAGAAAATTCAAAACTGACAAAAATAACATTTGCCATTAGTGGCATTCATTAAATCATTAAACCTTGAAACATTAGATAAAAGGGTAGAAGAAGAAGAAAAGGGGCAAGGTAGAAATTGTACATAAGGCAATTAATTCTAAATTGGAAATACGACACTCGCAAAGATAACCTAATATAAAGGTAAAGGTTATGCAGCCCTTAGATAGATAATAGGGATAAAAACACTTTTCTTATTCCGTATACAAGAGCAAACACATTCACATACAACTTCTCTTTCTTCCTGTCCAGAATTCAGGTGTGAAATAGAATGCCTAAAAAAACCAACACTTATCAACATTTAAAACACTCGACATATAAAAATACAAGACTTAATTCATAAATCTGTAACAGATAAGATGAGATTAATAGAATAATAATATTAATAATAAGCTAAAAATTACTCAGATATGAAAAATATGTCCATGGAAAAAATTTTTTTTTTAAATTGTGCTGCAGATGTTGCATATATTTTATATATATTATGATGGGCAAGAAAAATGGCTTCTTAAAATTGATGGAAGGTGAGATTACAGATATGCTACTTGTGCGTGGTGTTATTCATAGGAAAATCTGTGTAGCTAAAATGTTTTCCCTAGGGCTGCGGAAATTAACGATTAATTTCAAAATTAATCGTTTCAAATTTTTTTACATTAATCATTTTTTAACTATTAACCGACCCATCACTAAACCATTACAATAGTTAAAAGTAAAAAAAAAAAGGGGGGGGGCTGATAAAGAAATAAATTTCCAGACAATTAGATTAACAATTTGATTTTTAACTATTGACTGACGGGATTGTTCAAAATTTTGATAAAATTTATTGTATCTATTGTGCTTGTGAAAAATCGTTTGCCTACCATGGTTTTAACAACACGTCGCCTACTATACTACTTATCAAGCCAAATGAAAAGCGTATTAAAATGACAGTAATTGTAATGGAGTCTGACTCAAGAGACAGAAAATGATGACAGCTCTCGTGATCAATTACTGTGTTACAAAATGAATCTATTAATCATTAATCCCCTACAATGGTGGAAACTCTATGAACACCGATATCCGATAATGTCATTCCTTGCCAAGACTGTTTTGTGCATTAATTACCAGTGACCTTAGATTTCAATGTGAATGATTGTTCAGCTCGGCTGGTTATATTCTCATACCCGCTATATAATAATATATAATAAACTGCATCAATACTCTGACAATACTATTAAAACTAACAAAGGGGCTGCTCGTCTCGTAGTATTCATGCTGGATGACTCGAACTTCGAGACGAGCAGCACCGGCCTTTTTTAAAATGGAAGGTTTTAGGCTTAGGGTTTGGGTTAGCTATAGAATTTTCGGAAAATTGAAGGGTTTGGGTTAGGTATAGCTATAGGCTAAAGAATTTTAAATTTTAATTTATGCTGGATGACTGGAACTTCCAGACGACTAGTATTCATGCTAGTATTTTAGCAGCACCGGCCTAAAACTAATGCCAAATGAGAAGTCTCTAAATAACTCATAGACTCTAGTTCTAAGCCTAGGCGCTCGAAACTTTTTGGTGAAGAAAAATAAAAAATGCAAATTATATGAGAATTTTACCTGCCACTGAAGCAAGGTGATTTTTTAAAAGGTATTTCATTGAAAGGATGAAAAAGTAATACTAGTAAAAGCTTGAAAAGTTACGATTCATTCATAGAACTTTTGAGGAGAATTGAATATACTAATATAATATATAGGCTATATAGTAATATAGACATTGGTCTATTATAAATAATGAACTTTAAGTAAATCAAATACCCTAATTCATTTTAACTTACTTTACCTAATTTAAACACTACAATCCTATGCCTATATTATATATTATATAATGAAAGACAATTAATTTTTCGTCCAGTTATCGATACTATAGTAAAAGTTTACGCGGACGTTCACAGCGAGTTATTTTTTGTGCAGTAACTTTTTTCCAAAACTTTATTTGCGCGTTGGGACTGAAAGTCAAAAATATAGTTTTTACGGGTTATTTATTATAATTATAACGAATAGTATTTTTGACGTGATGCACATTTATGGCCTGTCGACAGTCGAGACGGGTGTTGGAAATGAGGTAGAACATGCCACCGTAACGACGGCGGAATGTCCTTGGAAGGGCTTTGTTGCTCGTACATAACAAAACACGTGGTGAAATTTTAGTGTTTCATGTGTTTAAACGGGTTTAGGCCTATATCTTGAAAAAGTGGTTTTGAAATCAGACTTCGGGCCAAGATTTATTTTTAAAAACACATTTGGCCAGATAATTTCATTTCTTTCACAACCTCAGACAAAACATAACAGTAATCTAAATAGAAATCAGATTCATAGGCGTCCCCTCACCGTAAAATCATTTTCGATTGAGTCTACACTAGTCGCCCTCTTCCTCAGACTTACACAAATTAGTATTTGTGAAATAAGACTGGTCAAGCTGTGTTTATGAAATGTATGATAATGATAAATCTATATCTTTTGTAATGCATTTCCTCTATTGGATTTTGCCAATTTTAGTATATAATATAAAAACTCAAGAGTCTGTATTTAATTACTATAGGGCACTGAACTCCTAATGTTTATACCATCGGGGCAAGGGCCCCAAATGTTTTTTAATGCACGTTAATAATTTAAATATAAATTTTCCCAATCAATTTTACACGATTTTTAAGAAAAATAGCTCGAGTACATGACAATGGCAATAAAACAATTAAATTATCACTCATTTGGAGCCGGGCCCCGTAATATCGTTTTTTTTCCTTCCTTTTAAAAAGTTTTTAAATTATTAATTTATTTATCTGTTAGCTATGAAACTTTGACTTTTTTGCTCACTAATGCGTAGGTTTCTGCCATAATTGTCTTTTTAAAAACATCACTCATTGGTCTCTTAAATTCTTTTATTTTTAATATTGAGATCGTTTCAACACGCAACGGGTGTGCTAGTATAATATAAAATGCGCTACGGCGCGCCTGTTAGTCAGAAATGGTCATGCGGGTTTCTCCCGATTTTAAAAAAGAAAAATAGGTAAAGATAAAAATTTAGTCGAAAAGTACTAAAAATGTTGGTGTTGGGATTAACAGAGCGTGTTTCTCGCTGCAAAAATATTATGGGACGCGACGTCATCATTTGAGCTTATATTAGTTTATTAGCTTAATCCTCTCCACTTGAGATGCCTGAGTCGTATCCATGACATTAAATGGCAGGACAAAATGCCAAATACTGAGGTACTATTACATGCCAATACCAAAAAACATGTTCTCAATCCTTAGTGAAAGACGCCTAAGAAGGCTAAGACATGTAAAAAGAATGAGCCCGGGTCGAATCCCCAAGGACCGCCTATTTGGAGAACTGGCATCAGGAAAGAGTTTAACAGTTCGCCCATGTATCCGATTTAAAGATATCTGCCAGAGAGACTTGAAAGCAGCTAGAATAAGCACAAGCGAATATGAGTGTAAAGCAGAAGACCGTTCCACGAGGCGCACAGTTGTCAGAGAACGCGTAAAAGAAGTCGAGGAGCGCAGGATGGAGGAGGCTACAGGCAGAAGAGCTAGAAGAAAGGCCAAAACATTGGGAAGCACAGAACTCGTGTGCAATAACTGTGGTAAAGTCTGTCACTCAAGGATAGGACTGATAAGCCACGCGAGGAAGTGCAGCCCGACCCAACAGTGATGCACAATCGTTCGCGAGACGAGGGGGATGCCGAAGAGTTTGTTAATTGGTTGTGTGCGTCTGTGTGTATTGTATAATTATGTTAGGGCGCAAGTGTGTGTGTGTTGGTAGGTGTGTGTTTCTGTTTGTTGTGAACTTAATGTGATGAAACGGGTTATTTTATAGTCTGCTAAATGTTGTAGTTATCTTCTTAAACCATTCTTTAAGTTTGTTAGATGTGTAAGATTTATTTACAGTGTGTGATTATTTTGGATCGCTTGCTCAATGAACTGCCCCGAATAAAAGGATGCATTGGAACAGGGCCGGTGTTGCAAAATAAATCCTCCCCCATACAGAGTCTCACCCAGGAGGTTCCATTTTAAAACAAACTCTCCCCCGGAGAAAATATTTTGCTCCCAATTAAAATAAATCCTCCCCTACCCTGTAAAATAATGTCTCCCCCAAAATAAATCCGCCCCCATCACACTTTCAATATTAAACAAAGAGATCATTGAAAAACCAAAGAATATAGAATACTTGCTTTTTTTATTGCTGTAATATTCATAATTGTTTACTATAATACCTTTTATGGCAGTGGCGTAGATATACAGAGATATGAGGGGCTGAGGAACATATCGCTTGACACTTCTCAGGGGGGTAACATAATTTGAAAATTGCTTAATTACTTGATTTTTTCACCACTGTACAAATTGACGCACATGGAGTTTTTGGTGTATAAGGGCAATTGTTTTGTTTCATAAAGTAAAGCAAGGATTAAGTCTTTGAAGGCATGAGCTTTTGTTGTTATAAACGGCCAAGTCACACAAATGCCGGGTTTTCAGACATCCTTTGTTAAAGTCGGGGGAAAAGGGGTGGGAGTGACCCAATTAAGTAAAGGCACGTGGGGGTCTAACAAAAATCAGGCTACGCAACTGACCTGTTTAACCTATAACCCGATTATACAGTGTTTTTTAACTATGTGAATGCAGTATGTTTAGAGAAGCAGGGGCGAGGCGTAAATAGAGGGGTGGTGCTGACAGCACTGGGTGACACTATAACAAGGGGTGACATTCCTGTTATGTGGCACTTGAATTATAGGTGGAGTTTTATTGGTTTAGTCGTGATGGGGTGACATTTGGGCTTATAGCAGTGGGTTACGGAAACGTATTGTCGCTCCGGTTCTGGCAAATACGGAATCCCTCCATGTTCACAAATTCGTCTCCAGCTCCGGCCATATTTCACTATATTATTAAAAAT
>MUZC01004583.1:783337-821817 GCA_002072015.1 Radix auricularia | reverse complement strand
TGTGTGAATAGGGGGTGGGTGTGTTTAAAATTGTGACGTCACATCAAAAAAAAAAAACACCACCGCAACTTTAAATAAAAGTGCCCTTAAATATTTGATTGTTTACAATTTATTTAATGACGTTTTCAATAGCTCCCCGCGTGTTACGATACTAGAGTGCATACTTACACTAAATACATATTTAAATGACAAAATACTTATTTGCAACATGCTAATTTTTATTGAGAAAATTATGGCTTTGGAGAGGGGTGTCTAAGCTTTGTGACGTCATTGCGGAACAAGGGGTGGGGGTTTACGTTTTTGTGACAAAGTATGACGTGGGTGAAAAGTGGGGGGGTGAAAATTGGTAACCTCAAGTGACGTCATTTATGGACGTCCCCCTTAAAGTATGAAGGGGTGACACCATGAGCTACCGCCCCGGGTGACACCAACCCTAGCGACGCCCCTGCTGGCAAGGCCCACGGGGCACTGCGCTAGCCACACAATCCCCCGCTCTTTAGTGGTGGCTTAATAACTTGTGAACGCTACTTCACTTGCCCTAGAGTCCGTCATGGACTGAAAAGGGGGTTATTAAAACAGAAACACCAAAATTGAAAAGCGCTATTAAAAATATTATTATCTTGACTTCACATGCAGTGGCGTCACTAAGGGGGGGCATTTGGGATAGCCGCCACGGGTGACACCAAAGTCTAAATTTTTTCAAGATTACCAGTAATATGCATCAACCTTGAAATTTTGTCTCGGGGAGAATACTGTCTTGGTGATGTTCCTTTATCAAACAAACACTTTCTGGTGTTTTTTTTTTTTTGACAGTATGGAATTTTGTTTATATTATTTTTTCCACGCACTTGTCATTTCCTTTGTCCTCAGAGGAATCAAATTAAGAATACTGTATTTTAACAAACTCATAGAGAGACTTCGTATGCGTGGCTGAAATCAAAGACATTCTCGGCTCTTGAAAGGATACATTCGTTTTCTGAAATCTTTCTAAAAGTATTTCTAAATTTCAAGTAAAATAGCTTCTTCCAGTTCAAGTTCCTTCCGAAATTCTCCTCCTTCAAGTCGTGTGGCTGATTTTCATTAGTTGCTAATTCTTCCGGCGCTACAACATTCTCGTGGTAAATAAACGTAAGGACGAAATAATCTTTAGTATAGAAGGAGCGTCTGTAACAGATTAGATAAGTTTGTATGAGTTGTTAACAGACCTTACAGCATCATGAGGGGTTGACCATCTTGTGTCACACAAGGCTTTTTTAACAGGTATTAATTTCATGTGTTTTTGAAGTACCTGTCTACGATGAGTAGATACCATAAGCCGGGTATAAATTGTAAAGATTTTGCAGAGGGAAAAAAATCTAACTGCGTCAGGACAAGCAGCTGCACTTTTCCCAACAAAATTTAGGAAATGAGTTATGCACGGCACATACTGAGCAACAATGCACTTCTCAGAATAGCTTGGACTCCGCTAACTTCCTACTCATATATGCAGCATTGCCGTAGCCTATGAATGTCCAAGGCATTTTCAGGAACAGACAGGATGTAAGAGTGACCAAATCCATATACGTCGCTGAATGCTGGACAGACCACCACCTCATCCTCTCCAAGCTCAACATTCCTATTCAGCTTAAACGGCGCTTGCAAGGTAAGAAGTCTACCTAACGGCTAAATAATGTATTGCCAAGCTGAAGACCACTACTGGCAAGCAGTCATTTGTGAATGCTCTGGAGGAGCGCTTTAGATCCACCTCTCCGGGAAACCAGAACGTTGAGGCAGATTGGGCATCGCTTAGAGAGCTGATTTACACTTCAGCTACGGAGACCCTGGGGCCCCAGACCAGAAAAATTAAGAACTGGTTTGATGAAAATTGCGAAGTCATCAAGCAGTTACTGGATGAGAAACACCAACTCCACCAAGCTTACCTCAATAACCCCAAGTCCACTTCAAGGAGAGAAGCACTCAACAGCATACGTAGAACTGTACAGCAGAAACTCCGTCAGATGCAGGACGATTGGCTCAGCAAAAATGCTGATGAGCGACTATAGGAACTTCTACAAAGCCTTGAAAGAAGTGTATGGCCCCACGTCCTCAGGCTCAAATCCACTTCTCAGCGAAGACGGCAACACTCTCATCTCGGACAAAGTGAAGATTTGGAGAGGTGGGCTGAACATTTCAACAACATCCTCAATCGCCCCTCGGCAATCAATGACGAAGCCATCAATCGTCTCCCCCAAATGCCAACCAACAAGGCACTGGATGACCCCCCAACCTTGCGCGAAACCCAGAAAGCAATCTGTTATCTTTCAAGTGGCATAGCACCTGGTTCAGATGCCATACCAGCTGAGGTATACAATAGGGCTGCGGAAATTACCGATTAATTTCTCGATTAATCGGTAAATGTTTTTTATCGATTAAAATTATTTTAATCGATAAAATAGTGATTAAAGTTATAGAATTGTTTTTAATTATTTGTTTCCGATTTATTAATAAATAATTAATTATTAATAATAGTTTGTTTTTTAAGTACAAACTGCTACATTTAAAAAACAAACTCTAAAAGTGTAAATCTAAAAATAACCTGTTTATTAGGACAATGATACAATTTAAAAAAAAAACATTGTTTTAAATTAGCAATAACAAAATTTAAATTCATTGACATTATATTGAACTACTTAGCCTATATTGAAATATATCTCCTAACAATATTATATTTTAAAATTAAATTAAATTAAATACTTAAGTTATGGTCATTTTTAGAAATGTCATAAAAGGGCACAAAATGCGAAGGAGAACAGCGTAGCCTACTGAAAAAAGATGATTATGAGGTGTTAGAAAAAAAAATAACTTTTGAACACGTGGGATAAAAAGATGATCTTTATGTTTTTGTTAATCATCAAACAATTTCTATACAGCTGTATTACTTGTATATTTTAAAATTAATTTTAAATTTTCTTCCAAGTGCCTAAACTTTAGAAGCGTTATTTAAATCATTATTATTGCTAAATATGTTTTAAAAATAACTCAATTAAAAAATTCCATTGCCTCTTTTTATTACTTCTCTTGAAATGTTCAGTTTAATGACGTCATACATCTTTATTTTTAGCTTAACAAAATTATCTATTAATTAATCGGTAATTTCTCAAAAGTTAACGATTAAATTAAATTTAATCGATAACAGCCCTAGTATACAAATACAAGGAGGGGGAATCAGCCCTGACTGAAAGGCTCCACCAGCTATTTCTCTTGATATGTGAAGAAGATAGGATCCCGCAGGATTTCAAAGATAAGTCCATTGTACACCTTTATAAAGAAAAGGGAAATAGACTGGCTTGTGACAACCACAGAGGCATATCCTTGCTTTCTATCGCATGAAAGATCCTAGCCAGAATCCTGCTCAAGCACCTCACAGCCCATCTTGGCCAAGGACTCCTGCCTGAAAGCCAGTGTGGTTTCCAAAGAGAGCGAGGAACAATCGACATGGTTTTTGCTGCCAGGCAGCTGCAAGAGAAATGCCAGGAGCAGAACTCTGACTTTTTCTCCACCTATGTTGACCTAACCAAGGCTTTCAACACAGTTGGCAGAGAGGGTTTGTGGGAGATCATGGCCAAGTATGGTTGCCCAAGAAAATTCATTTCCTTGGTGCAACAATTCCACGATCTGGCACGCAAATACCATCGCCATGCGGCTTCGCATCAACAATCGAAATAAGAGCTGCACGCTGACCCACGCCAAACCCAGAGGAATAGCCAATTGTAACTTATAGAAATGTAGGGCAGACGCAACCATGGCATGGTCAGGGGTCCTTATAAAATGGACCCAAACCTTTATTCCGTATATCTCTCATACGATTTAGAGTCACAGACCACCAGTTCTGAGGTGTTAGACGGTTGCATTAGAGTTTGAGCCTGCTTGCTGAGAATCTGAGAATTTTGTTTTCAGGTTTGAGTTGTTAGAATAGTTTAAATGTATTTTGTATATGATGGTTATTACTTATATGCTTTTATTCTTTGTATGTTGATTGATAGTTAATTAAGTTATTCGTTATAATTGTTTTCAGCTAGTAAGTATTAGGTGATGATCGTGACTAGCAGTTAGTCAAGCCAACATAGAGCAGACCAGGCAGGAGACGTGCTGGGGTTGATGAAAGGGGTCAAGTTGACCCCATCTCTAAACGGGAGAACCATAGGGACAGACGGTCATCGCCTAGAAGACCAAGCTGTCAATCATTTCACAAAGCTGAGGGATTGATCCCGGACTGACCTCCTGGAAGAGAAACTAACAACGGAATTGATAGATATTACGCCTGACTGAGGAGCAGTGACCTAGACGTAACAGCCACTCATCTATTGGACACACCTACTCACCAGAGGGAATTTGTGTCATACGCAATCCTTATTTGCATTGTTAATTATATATTCAATTCAACTATATGTTCTTTTAATCCATGTCTTTTTGTAATATATAGATTTCATGTATTAAATATTCTCTCTGTTTTGTACAGAGTGTAATGTGTTCGGTTTTGGCTGGTTCTTTCTTGTAGGCGTTAATTAATGGCACACTCCAGCATACAGTAAAACATGCAGTGGCGTAGCTAGGGTCATGTGCGCCCGGGGGCAAGACACAAATTCTGCGCCCCTTGACGGACCGAAAAATTCTGGGGGCTCACTGAGCCCCCAAGAAAAATTTGAAATTTTACGGTTTATATGGTTCATTTTTTGAAGCAAATGATATTTTAATGAAATACAATACAGACTAATAATTCTCTATACGATTATAAACAATTTATTTGAAAAAAAAATACTCTACTAATTATACATGACTCGAATAGACATAATCTAAAATAAATGGATCTTCCTTGATTTGAATGTCGTCAATCTCGCTGTTAAAATTGATATTCTCAAGTGTTCTCTTTCGATGCTAAGGAGTGCAAGATCATCCAGAAGATCTTGATCCATTGAAGCACGTAATTAAGACAAAATAAGGTTTACTTTGCTGAAGGACCGCTCACAGCTTTTAGTTGAAACAGCAATTTTTAGAAATATTTGAAGTGAAATGCGCAGATTCGGAAATACGTCATCTCCATATGAAACAATAAAATCGAGAAGATCCAAAGTAGTTTCCGGTAGAACTTCAGTCCGGGTACTGAGCATCTTTTTTTAGTATTTGATTTCATGTTCACAATTCGTAGAAATTAGCAAAATCTAAGCAATTATAACGAAGCGTATCGACTTTTGTTTCAGCAAGAAGAGATTTGACGTCTAGTAACTAGTAAAAATCCAAATTTGTTGTTTAGGTTGTTTAAGACGTAAAATCCGTATTGATATCTCCTGTTGGGGTTTATCAATTTCGCTGTTCATAGCAGGTGCAATTTCTTCTTATGGAGAAAGTTCTGCATCTCTTTTTAATTCTCGAAGGCATCCTCCGATGTCGTCTAATCTTCTGTCAAACTCGATTCTCCAAGTTGTGCATCTTCTTTCCCATTGTCTACCGCAACATGGCTCAAATTAACACGAATGTTGACAATTTCTTGCTCAAGCGATTCAAGATCAGATTAAGCTTCCTTGAAACTCACAGTAGGATTCTGGAACCGTTTCTGGACACTATCAATTTTATCAAGTATGATGTTCCAGAAATGTTTAAAATCTAGGAAGTTAAAGTTTTATATACCTACCAGCAAAGCTTCTGCATCACTTCTGGTGTCAGGCGTCATATTTGTATGTTCTGATAATTTTTCCAACAGCCCTGCCATGTCATCTAGTCCTTCATAAATTGCTATAACAGCTTCTGATCGTGCAATCCAACGTGTTTCAGACTCCCTCTTCATTGTGATTGGCACAACTCTTTTTTTAATTTTTTCCCAACGAGTTGTTGAAAGGGAGAAAACATAAATCTATACTTTTAACTGTTCCAAAAACGTGATAACAACTGGATCATGTTTAGTTAAGTGTACTCTTGCTAAATTTTAAGCTGTGGTTGCCACAGTTGATGAATAATGCTTTGTGATTTCTAGCACATTTTCGCTGTTGAAGGCCGGAAACATTCCCGGTCATTACAGAAGCATTGTCATAACATCGTGACCGACCGTCGGATAGTGGTATGCTATTAGATTCCAGTTTCTCTACGATAACTATTTCAAGGCTTTTTGCGTCTTTGGAATGTATCTTTGCAAAATCTGAAAATGATTCTTTGATAGTTACTTTTTAGTTTGTAAATCCACATCCACAAATCTGATGACTTGAGAAAGCTTTTCCGGTGTCCTAGATCGATTGGAGTAAAGTAAGATACCGTAGTACTTGTGTTTTCTNTTTTGGATTTCCGGTGATAAATAAGATACTAAACCTAGATTTTCTCGGGCATTTTGTTGGTGTTTTTTCTAACAGTTGATCCTACTGAGCAACAAGTTTTATCGACGATGGACAGGAAAGAAAGGCGGTGCCTGATGTTTCATATGAAAGGAATCCAACTTGCTTTGACACTCCGATACAAGCCCGTGAGAGGAGAGACCTTCCCTCCCCTCTCCCACTTTACTCCCTCCACATGAGAATTGGGGAAGTACGATTTATCTTTTTAAAGAGTCACAACATGCAGCAAAGGGACGCGTATTAACCATTCTGTTAGCCAGTGGTTTTCAACCTTTTGAGATTCCAGGACCACTTGAAAAATATGTGCCTTAACTACGGGCCACTACTAAAAATTATTTCTGCATTTTCTGGTTTTTCGGTGATTTCGTACAATTTATCAAACATCTCAAAGTTACCTTGAAATAATTTTTTTTTTTTCAAAGATCAAGCTTTTTCGTAAAAGCAGACATTCTGTCACTGAGAGTCATATAATGTATCTGCTTTCCTTGCCGAGTGGAATTAAGTTTATTGAGCTTTTCAAAAATTTCAGCCAAGCAACCCATTAGCCATGGTTCAAACTATCAACAAGCTTTGAGTTATTTCTACATGAAAATCTCTTACGTCATCCCGTAATTAAAACAGTCAGTATACATTAGTAACTGTTAATGTTCAAGATTCATATTCGAGCATAAGAAATCAAAGAGACGAGAATTTAATTGACGAGCTTGATAAAATTAAAAACCATTATGGCCAGATCAGAAATATATTTAAGTCTGCGTTAATTCTTTTACTTGCTAGTCTATCTCGATTAATCCTACAGTGCGTAAATTTCATGCTTCTCTCACGGACCACCTGGCAAATCTTCGCGGACCACTAGTGGTCCGTGGACCACAGGGTGAGAACCACTGCTTTAAGCCACTCCTTTTTCTTGTCTTGGTAATTTTGGTTGCTTTTAGTGTCGTCTCTGGTAGCTCTATTAAAAGAATCGTATTGGTCTCTTACTGCTCACTACCATCAACTCACAGTTTTTTAAATTAAAAAAAAACCACATCAGCAATCCTACATTAGGATGTGTCATTTATTTATGAGTAGAATGGCGCCCCTTAACGCTCAATGGGGGCGCCTAAATCATTTTTAACAACTGTTTTGTAATAAAGATATGTTCGGAGCTCCAATATTCAATCTCGCAAACGTATTTGGGATACATTAGTTTACATTAAATTGAAATGAAATAATGAGTTTAATACTCATTTTGGCGCCCCCCTAACGTGGCGCCCGGGGGCATTCGCCCCCCCTACCCCCCCTCGCTACGCCACTGAAAACATGGAAGTCCTTTTTAACAAAAATAACTTTAATTGATTACTTGAACTTATGAACACTCTTTTTACATATTAATAAACAACAGTGAAACAAATGGAGTACATCCTCCGTCTTCACACACACTGATCTGACTCTAAGTCTAAGCCTTTTGGGCTCGCACATTCATCTCTTCAACCAATGATCACAGTGATCTCTTCAACCAATCACATCTCATGTGACACAGAGGTGTTGTACTTCATTATTCATATGTGTTGAGATATTGTAGTACTGTGGCGAGAAAGATGTTGATATTGATTGACAAGTTGTCTAGGGGTATATTATTTAATTTATTCGCTCTCTGCCTACACGAGCATACTTTAGTGATCTCTCACAATACGATGATCAACAAACAAGATGGTGAAATTGTAATAATAATTTATTTTACAATATTTACAGTGAGCGGAAACAAGTTCCGTTGTGGCCAAAATTCATCATAAGGCTTAAGCCAATCGATATAATAATTATAGGGTAATACTTAAATTTTCTAGGAAGGACTGCCCCGCTCCGTGAACGGTTGGTTCTGCAATTCTGTCCTATGGGCTGCTTCACCTATGGTTCCAGGTGTCTTCGGTGATCACGGATTGTGTGAATAACCGGCTTCTACACAGGTGATGTGTAGGCATCAACCGGTGCGGTTGGCTTCTTGTTGGCTGCTTCACCTATGGTTCCAGGTGACTTCGGTAATCACGGATGGTGTGAATAACCGGCTTCTACAACTATAAGGTGTAGGCAACAACCTGGGTGGTTGGCTTCAGCGTTACACTTGGAGTAAGCTGGTAAAGATGATTTGTCCTCCTCTGGTCCTGTCGATCGGTGTAGGGTGAGGTAGGGGTTGGATGCAGGTCGCGTGGATAGCGGTGAGTCCAGCTCCTGGTCCAATCGTGGGTTGGGGTTCGGAAGCAAGTCGCGTGGATAGCGGTGAGTCCAGCTCCTGATCCGGGTATATCGACACTTCGTTAGGACGGTTGCTGTCTGGAGTTCAGGTTATCTCGCAGTACAGGCGGTGCCTAGAAACCAGACTGAGATAGAAATAATATATATGAGGATGGTTTCTATTCTCGTCTGTTTTGATCCACCTTTTGGGCAGCCGAGCCTTCAGAGCCAGGGGCCAAATGGTGATCAAATACATTTTCATGAATACATTGTTATCAAATACATACATATATATATAAATATATATATCATGAACTGGAATAATATTTCATTATCATTGTGTAAGCGGATGGTGGAATAAATACAATGATATTATTGGCTACACCAATATAATTCCATCCATCTGCCTGATGGTTAATTAATACATTTTATAATATAATACTGAAATGATAATTCATCCTGTGAGTGGATGGTAGAATAAATACAATGATATTATTGGTTACACCAATATGATTCGGACCATCTGCCTGACGGTTATTTAATATGTTTTATAACCTAAGACGGAAATAATAATTCACTACCATCTCGTGAGCGAAATAAATATAATTATAGTTATATTAAAGTTAATAATAGTACTGGTTATACTAATACAATTCAATCCATCTATCTGATGGTCCGCGTGTTATCATATTTAGTTATGAAAGGAGAAATACATGCTGCGTGCAGCCGGCTTATGGCTAACTGGGTCAACCTGTCTCTACAGTTTCAATATGACATTGCACGAATATTAATATTTAAATATCGGCGTGAAATACGCTCACAAATACCAGGGGAATAAGTTAGAGTACAACTTACATAGATTCTGGTCACGAATAATTTGTGCCGGCTTTCTCGCATCAAAGGATGGTTAGAGATGTGGTTCAGTGGCTTGAACACTCAAATCGGATATCATTCCATTGACGTTTGGGCGGAAGGAAAAAGGACGATTGTTCTTGTTGCAGTGATTTTATACTGGAGTTGATAGCCTCTTTTTCGGGCAGTTCATTGCATATTTAATTATTGACCTTTGATCCTTGAACTCTTGGAGAGTGATGTCCCTTTGTTTTGATTCTGTTCTCGTGCAAATAGCATTGGGCTCCCAAAATTTCGCCACAAGTACTTGTAGTTTAGTTCTGGTTTTACACTTACACGTTTTTAAGTAATAGTTATATTGAGGACTAGAGTCAAATTTGATAATACAGTTAAAGATACTCCAGAAAACTAGAGTCACATATGAGTTGGTGTCTATACCCTATAGACATCAGGTCTCAACAGGAAGGTTGCCAGATTGTGTAAAACCTTTCCCACAAACACCATACATGAAAGGTTTTTCCCCAGAACGAGTCTTTCTGTATTCTGTGACCCGTTTGTATAAAACTTTTAACACAGATGTCACATTTAAAGATTTTTAACCTGAATGTGTCCTTTTGTGTGTTTTTAGCTAGCCTGTACAAAATATTTACCACATACATCACATTTTAAATGCTATTCTGCTTTTGTGTTGAGTTAGGTTACCACATTATGTAAAACTTTTCCCACAGATGTAACACTTAAAAGGTTTATCTCATGGATGTTTCCTTTTGTGCTCTCCAAGCTGGCTAGATTGTGTGAAAACTTTCCCACAAACATCACACATAAAAGGTTTTTCTCCTGAATGTGTCCTTCTGTGTTCTGCTAGGTGACCAGAATGTTTAAATGTTTTACCACAGATGTGACATTTAAAAGGTTTTTCTCCTGAATGTGTCCTTTTGTGTTGAGTTAGGTTACCAGATTGTGTAAAATCTTTCCCACAAACATCACACATGAAAGGTTTTTCTCCTGAATGTGTCCTTCTGTGTTTTATTAAATCACAAGATTGTGCAAAACTTTTACCACAGACATCACATTTCAAAGGTTTTTCTCCTGAATGTGTCCTTTTGTGTTTTGTTAAGTCACCTGATTGTGCAAAACCTTTACCACAAACACCACACAAAAAAGGTTTTTCTCCTGAATGTGTCTTTCTGTGCTCTGTTAGGTGACAAGATTGTGAAAAACCTTTCCCACAAATATAACACATGAAAGGTTTTTCTCCTGAATGTGTCCTTTTGTGTAGAGTTAGGTTACCAGATTGTGTAAAACCTTTACCACAAATGTCACATTTGAAAGGTCTTTCTCCTGAATGTGTCTGTCTGTGTTTAGTTAGGTTACCAGATTCTGTAAAACCTTTTCCACAAACAACACAGATGAAAGATTTTTCCCCAGAATGTGTCTTTCTGTGTTTTGTTAGGTTACCAAGTTGTGTAAAACTTTTACCACAGATCTCACATTTAAGAGATTTTGCACCTGAATGTGTCCTTTTGTGTGTATTTAGGTGACTAGTCATTAAAAAACATTTCCCACAGACGTCACATTTGAAATGTTCCTTACCTGAATTATTCATTATGTGTTTTGTTGCCAGACTTTATTAAGATTTCCTGCAAATAAGAAAACACCAAGATTCAAGGGAAGCAACTATCCTTCATAGCAACCGGAAGAGACGCGACGCTGCGGTCAGAGTACTGGGATTTAGCCGAAGTTACATTAACCTTGAGACTCACTTTTTAATAGTTCTTTTTACCTATCATATGATTATGATTTATCAGTCTAAATATTTCCATTTGTTTGATTTGTCAATAATGAATACTGCTTCTTAAGTGACGCTCCAGGAGCATTGGATGTGGTATATGGACAAGTTATAAATTTTCCTTTTACATATCTGAAACACAAAAGACAAAGTTCAGTAGTTACTGTAATGAAATGAAAGTAAAAACTGGTCTGTGAAAAAATTGAAATGGAATTTAGTCTTTAAGTGAAAAAAAAAGTTTTATAGTATATCTCTATAATGTGATATAGTTTCTATAAATGCATTGTTATAAGTGATACATAACTGTAGATTACAAAAGTGGCAGTTATATATCTTCATCTACGGGAGATAAACCATCTTAATTCTAAAAGTCAAAAAGACGTAAATATTACCAGTTACTTTATATATAATTACAAGAGACAAGAGCTTACTGATCATAATTGACTTTGTAGTAGCCCTTTAACATCAAAACTAGAATCCTGCACACAAACATTACTTGCGGTTATGAAGAAGTCATCTACACTTGGCCAACAGCCTGAATATGTATTCCAAAATACTTTGTCCAACTGTCTCCTCAGTATACCTGATACCAATTCAAAAAAATCACATATATGATAAATATATGTCATCACTTTATAACTCATACAAATTTATAAAACAAACAAAATAATTAAGACTATCACAACTATTTTCAAGAACGTTTGTCCAGTGCTGTTGTTTATTATTAATTATCTGTTCTGGTAGGCAAATTTAGCAATCAATTATTGAGCCATGTTTTCTTGTAAGATATGTTACTGATGCTGTATCTATGTTCTTCTGATCTTTTAAAATTTAAGACTGTAAATTAAATAGATGCTGCGGCCAGCAAACAGTATTTAAGTGTATAAATTGCTCTCTAAAACAATTTTTAGGGGCCTTAAAGTATCAGGAATGGTTTGAGAATCATGTTTGCACCTGCCAATATTTCACTCAAATTATGAAATATCAGGATGTAAAATGTTGGGACAAAGAACGAGGCTCATATTTCAACGTTTTACCTTCGAGATTCTTTCCTCCTCTAATCCCAATCAACCAAACAACTGCTGAACTTAGAGCTTTAGAAAGAGCAGATGCAGATTCTCATAGGTTTCCTTAATTGTTTATGGCACATAACTCTGAAAATTTTATGACATTATGCTGAAATCAACAGGAGTTTTCAAATTACAACCATATGATCTTTAATGTCCATCTTTGCAGACCAGCTTACATGATAGACTTTGCAAAGTATATCACTTATATTTTGGCTCACAAACAATGTTGAAGAAACATGCAGGACAGCACAGAGCTCATGCTCAGGAGAATGTGCACACTCAAACTGTTCAAGAATCAACTCAGATAAAATGCATCTGTCCTTTGAGAATCACTTCTAGAAGGAAAAGAATACACATAGCAGTAATTGCCAGAAGAAAAAATGCACATACAGAGGCTGTTGGGTGGCTAGATGAGTATGACATCATCTGTCCAGGAAACAATGAAGGTGAAAGATTGATGCCAGTCATGACAATGGATGAAAATTTCACTTCAGCATGGTAAGCTGATGTCAAGTGAATATTTTTGAATTACACATAATTCAAAGGACCATATTAAACAGATTCAATTTTGCACAAGAGTTATTCATATAATTTGTCAATCTAGGCTTTTTTTTTTAGTCCCATTGTTTTGTTTCCTTATTATTATTTTATCCCTGGGTGAGGTCAATTTTCACTAATCTACTTCTTATCCTGTGTCAATAGAATTAGAATGCTGGACTAAACACAAAACATAGATAAGCGTAGGATGCAATAATCTTCTGTACTGTATAGAAGGTGCGTCTGTAACAGATAGATAAGAATAAGATAGATTGCATAGTTAGAAGATTATCTAAAACTTATCTCACCCATTATAAATGAAAAGGTAGCAGATAACTAGTGTCTAGTGTGTAATATATAATTATCAAGTCTAATTTTTGAAATTTATGTCTTCAAATTTGCTCTAAATTGAGTTACTGCTTCATAGAATAACTTAGACAATTAACTGTTCTACTATTAAAGTCATTTTTAATAATCTGATAGTTCTTTCAAGTAAGGGTATACCGGATTTCGGCTCCAGCTCCAGCAAATCTGGAATCTGGCAGGATTTCACTTCATAAATCCGGCTGGCCGTTAGAGGTCTAATTCATATATATTCATGATAGCTCCTGCAAATCCGGCCATTTTAACAAATCTGACTCCAGTGGGATTTCAATTCATAATTAAATCCAGCTCGGGCCGTATTAAAAAATTTTGAATCCGATACATCCCTACTTTTAAGTGAAAATTTTAAAATTTAATACAGTTTAATTATAGTTTGGGGGCCGGGGTCCCGAGATCTGTGATAGGGGGGGTGAGGATGAGGAGGTCAAAATAGCATGACATACTTTAGTAACTTTATGAGGACAGCTGGACGCACTTTATGGACTGCCCCTGCCCTAAATTAAATTTGTATTACATTACAATTACATTACATAGGCCTAGGCAGGCTGTCATAAGGGCGTAATTTTCACTTTTGCATTGAGTGGTTTAAATTAAAATTAAAGGTTAAGTGAAGTCAAAGTCTGGCCCTGCTTACTTGTGTCCATACTGATTTGGTGTCTGGAACTTTCCCCTGTCATTTTTTGTTAATAATTTTACTCATATTTTTGGTGATGTTGGTACAGAGTAACATAGTAGTAATTAGTAGTTACTCATACTCATTCATAGTCTAAAATGTGCTGCAAAGGCAAGTGAAGAGGCTCACTGCATTGATCTTGTAGGCATTGAATTGCATTGTTGGTTATTTTTTGCTCAATGTAGCCGTAGGCTGTAGGGCTTTATCCTTCATATTTTTCCGTCCCGGCCCGGGGCCAAGTGAGCGCCATCTGACACTCAGATATTTCTGACATGGGCTTCTACCACTGTGGCTAATTCTCGGTATAAATTGGTTTTTTAAAAAAAATTAATAAATAAAAGTTCATGTGTATGAGTTTATTATTGAATATCCATAAATTTTAGATTTAAGTGGATGGAAAATTGTTGAAGTATAAGTAACAAAAATTACAAATCTATGACGGAAAAAGTAAATATAGCTCACGAGAATATCGAATCATCAGAAACATGCGAGATGTCCGCCAAAATGGCGTCAGTCTAACTGGTTGTAAACAAACATCTATTGCTTAATAACTTTAAAGGAAATACTATGTCTTAATAACTTTGTAAGATATTTTAAAATCTTTTAATATAAATGTTCAATATAAAAATTATTATTGTGTACTTAGTTTTCATGTTAATAATTAATTAGAAAAACTAAAAAGCCACGACTGAGACCAAAACTAAAACTGAAAAAATCGGTAAGCCAAAAAATCAAAATTTGAAAGACCAACCCAACTGATCTGCAACTTATTTAATTTCAATGCCCGCAATAAAAATTATTATTGGCAAAAACCTATAGTGTTAATCGACATCAACACTGAACTTAGTGGATACACCTGACCTAAGCCTAATCATTTCTAATGTCAATAATCACTAATGACTAATGACTGCTGCCTAGCCTTGCCTACTTATACATTATACTGTAATTTAGTGTAATAGTAATACCTGCACTTAACTACACTACACTCACTTGCCTTTACTTTTAGCAGTAGGCTTAGTAGGCACTTTAGTATAATATTTATTAAAAAAAACCAATGGTAGGCTATATTTAAACGAAGTGTCTAATTAGTCTACTGCTACGACAAAGTAATGGCAGACAACCCGGGGGGATGTGGCTGGTGCTATGACTTCCGCCCGAGTTGACTGCCATTACGACAAATTATGACATGTTGTAAACAATTTTCTGTGTTTCAATTATGCTATTACTAATACTTAACTCATTCGCTACTAAGCACAAAAACCAAAACACCCCCTGGAGTACTAAGCAAAGGGAGATCACTCTCAAAAACTTGCACCCCCATGTTAATTTTTAAAAAATTTAAATAACCTAATGATATTTTAAAATTACAAAATATAAATCAAAAAATAGAAAATTGGATAAGCTTTTTAAAAATGTATGGGTTGATGCACTTTTATTCACAAATATATTTTATATAAATCTGGAAAAGTGTTTTTTGAAAATTTACATCACTGTTTTTGGGCATCTACCTCCGTTGTTTATCACTTTTTATTGTCTCATGAAACTGTAGGAAACATCTTATCCACTGGCAAATTCAATTTTGTAATTGGTTACTTGATTCTAATCATGACATTGATGTAGAGGAATTTATAATGTCCTCATTAGTAACCTCCTTCCACAAGGTGTCTTTCTGGCTGTTTGCTGCGTCTCCGCGTATTGTTTGTTTCAGCATTTAACAACTCTTATGGCAGAGTTCAAGAAAAGCTTGAAGTAGTCAATGGGACTGCTGTCAGTAGGGAGAAAATGATTTCCCCTATTATTTCATTAAAATTATATAGCTTGTCTGTAAAACTGATCAACTTGTGTGACCAAGATTCAGAGACAGTGTCAGTGTCTCCATCACTCTCGTTAGCTTGATTCGGATCAGTTATTATTATTATTATCAGTAATATCAGTATCACTATCAAAGTCTATTCTTCCTAATTGTTTGAGTTATTAACTGCTGCATAATTAGACGTTGTAGCAGCAATTAAATAGTCAAGAAAATGAAAGGCCATTGCATCAAAATATTCAGAAACCACGCGTCCAAATTTCACCAAACATAGTCCGAGTTCTAAGCCACACAACTTTCGAACCGTAAATGATATAAACATCCGTTTTTTTTAACAAAATCAGCGAGGTTTCTACTTTTCAAAAAGCGGAGAGCTATTGAAGGCTATTCGCACGGTAACGATGCTTCTCGCGAGGTCGCGTGATGCATGAGCGTTGCTAGACGCCATGGCGCTTTTGGGCGCATTAGTAGCGAGGGGGGTATGTCGCATTCAGTCGCAATAGTAGCAAATGAGTTAAATACTCATTAAATACTAAACTATAGTCTATAGTTCTCATAATAATATATCATGATCACTAGATAAGCTTATTATTATTAATGAATTTTTAAGGTTTAAAAAGCAATCTAGATTGAGCCATTCAGCCTAAATGAAAAACAGATAAATTAAAACAATTACAATCTCTCAGCAGCTTCGCTAGATCAAGTGATAGTCCGGTTGGTTCGAAATTTAAATGACACTATTACTATTGATAGCGAGATTGAATCCCGCTCCGTCATGTATTTTTTTAAAATTTCATTTATTATTTTTTTTTTTTTAAGAATCACAATGAGTGTGCTGATAATTTTTGTTATTATTCAGAAATGCAGATAGGTTGAATAAATCTGTTAAAATATAAAATATTTAGATTTTAAACTAGTTGTTACACTAGCTAATCCACATATGCTTGGCTAGCGTTACGACATCATAACCCTAGCATCATCCGGTCGGGTCGTCTGCTGCTACAACAGTCGTAAAAATGTGATATGTGCTTACTTACAGTTACAACTAAAGCTGTATTTAATTATGCTAATACTACTACTAATTTTTTTTCTTTTGATTCGCGAGTCGGCATCACCAACGAAAAAGGTGAGGCGTGAGTTTAAAAAATGACTATAAATCATCACTGTTACTTAATTGTTTGAAAGATATTTTTGAAAATTCTCTGAATTGAAGGCATTGCGAAAAAGTGCTGATACCATAAATAAGGCGCACTGCTCTCTTTGTTTGATGGAAAAGACGTAAACAAGGTAAGGGTTAGACTGACCGGACGTAACAAAACAGCGAACGTTTCGGCAAAGAGCCTTTATCAACAAACATATAAGACACAAACAAAATGAAAATAAAAATAAAAAATGAAGGAACTTAGCTGCGGTGAAATCCAAAGTATCCAAAAAAGTGAAACTGAGAGATGACAGAGCGAATTTATATAGGAAAGCAGAGAGTGGGCGGGGCAACCGCCTAGGTGGTCAAAGAAAAGACAATATTCATCCCATGTGGTGCGATTGTACCGTGACTTTCTATTAATCTGTTTTCAATCTGGACTCTCGTGGGTGTGTTTGTGCACGAGACAATAGCAGTGACTGCCAGGTCCTTGACACCCATATGGTCGCGTCCATTGAAGTGACGGGAGACGGGACACTGTTTATCTTGTGTAATCGCCCTAATATGTTCAGACATTCGGCACGACAAAGATCGTCCCGTCTCTCCTATGTATTTCAAAGGACAGCGCTTACACACAATGGTGTAGACAACGTTGCGGCTAGATCAGGTGAAACCATCCTTAATCATAAATAGCCCCTTAGGGAAGTTTATCTGTTCGGCTTGCACAACAAAAGGACATGTCTTACACCGAAGTCGGCCGCATGGTATGGTACCACGGTGGTTTGGTGATGTAGGGAGGCGGGTGCGAACCAGAAGATCACGTAAGTTTCTGTCCCTCCTAAATACAATTAGGGGTGGGGTGGAGAAAATGTGGTTCGTCTCAGGGTCCGCAAGGAGGATAGTTCGGTTCTTCATGAATATTTCTTTGGCTTTGATGTTGTGTGGATGATAAGTAAGAACAAGCTTGCTCCTTTGGTTGGTATTACTGGTGCGTGGTAAAAAGGCGTCGGCACGAGTGTAGTTTTTGACCCGCTGAAGCGCATGTTGAAGTGTGGCTTCAGGATATGACCTTTGTCTAAAAAACTCCACCATTTCCAAAGCCTTTTCCCAAAAGTCCTCCTGAGATTGACACAGTCTACGGAGTCGAAAAAGTTGTGAAAAGGGAATGGAGTCCTTACAAGTTTTGGGATGAGAAGAAGGGTAGAGAAGATAACAGTGGCTGTCTGTGGGTTTGAAGTAGGCCGAAGTGAGGAGGCAGTTTTTCTGGAGAGTTACAGTGATATCAAGGAAATTGACAGAGAGTTCAGAAATTTGGTAGGTGAACCTAATGGATGGGTGGAAGGCGTCAACAAAGTTAATAAAAGTGTCCAGTTCACTTCTCTCCATATTAGTCACCCCGATACCGTCATCTATGTACCTCTTGTAGAATTCAGGGAGGCGACCAGTGTATTCCTGTTCCACTCTGTGTTCAAAGTGGCCCATAAACAAACAAGCATAGCTTGGTCCGATTTTTGTCCCCATAGCGACCCCACTAATTTGGTCAAAGAACTGGCCATTGAACTCAAACGAGTTGAGGGTTAGAACTAATTCAGCCAGCCGTAGTAAGGCGTGTGTGGGTATACTGGGGTGGGGTTGCCTGTCCAAAAAGTATTGCACAGCCAGAAGGCCATCATTGTGGGGAATAGATGTATAAAGGGAAGATACATCAAGGAGGAATAGATAATGTTTTGTGTCTGGATTGATGGTGAGTGACTCAAATGTCATTAAGGCATGATTGGTATCTTTAATGTATGTAGGGAGTGATGCCACTAAGGGTTGGAAGATACCATCAAGGAATTCAGAAATGTGTTCAGTTGGACATGAACAAGCTGAGACAATGGGTCTACCAGAGTTGCCATCCTTGTGAATTTTTGGGAAGCAGATAGAAAGAAGGCTTTCCCAAGTCACTGTCAAAGATGTGCATCCTAGATGCTGATTTGGGGAGGGCACATTCAGTGATCAACTCGTGAATGGTTTTCTTGACAGTGGCGTTATATTTTAAGATGGGATCCGTAGTTCTTTTATGGTAGAACTGGGTATTGTCCAGTTGTCTCTGGGCTTCTTTGATGTATAAATCCCTGTCCCACACAACAACGGCTCCACCTTTGTCTGCCGGTTTGATGACAATATCTTTCCGGCTGCGTAATAGAGATAAAGCCTTCAACTCAACTTTGGACAGGTTAGAATGACGGAGTCAGGGTAACAGAAGGTTTTTAATTTCATTCTCGGTGCTCTTGATGTACAGGTCCAGAGCCTTGGATTGACCAGGCGGTGGAGTCCATGTGGATTTTCTTTGTTTATGAAATGGGAACAATTCATCTTCGGGAGGGGTGTTGCTACTGAAGTCTGAGAGCACGGAAAAAACGCTGAGAGTCACTTTGAAGTTGGAAACGGTCGCATGATGGTGTAAGGTGTTTAGAGAGAAGAGATCTTTCATCCTCTGAGAGAGGTAAATCTGGGGGTATACAAACGACCAAATTCTTGTTGGTGGTGGTCTGTATAGGTGTAGGTTTGGGACAAGGTTTTAGTTTACTCAGCTTCTTCTTTTTGTTGGTTGACAGGAAAAGATGAAGGTCACGGTTGAGTTGGTGGATTATGACTCTAATGATATTAAAAGCCAGGTGGTGGTCACGTAACTTAGAATGTATGCTGTCTTCAAGGCGGTAGATCAGGGTGCTGAGATAAGCGATATACCGTTTGTGGGTGTGTATGAGAAGACGCATACGTTGAAAAGCAACTTTCTTCTCAAGTGATTGAAGTTTGGATATATCTTTAGAGTTAAAGGAAGCAGATGCCGGGTTAAAATTACTAGAAAAGCCTTTGGGTACAAGGCCGAGGCGAATGCAATTAGTAAGGAAGTTGAGATGAACAGGGGCTATTTATGATTAAGGATGGTTTCACCTGCGCTAGCCGCAACGTTGTCTACACCATTGTGTGTAAGCGCTGTCCTTTGAAATACATAGGAGAGACGGGACGATCTTTGTCGTGCCGAATGTCTGAACATATTAGGGCGATTACACAAGATAAACAGTGTCCCGTCTCCCGTCACTTCAATGGACGCGACCATATGGGTGTCAAGGACCTGGCAGTCACTGCTATTGTCTCGTGCACAAACACACCCACGAAAGTCCAGATTGAAAACAGATTAATAGAAAGTCACGGTACAATCGCACCACATGGGATGAATATTGTCTTTTCTTTGACCACCTAGGCGGTTGCCCCGCCCACTCTCTGCTTTCCTATATAAATTCGCTCTGTCATCTCTCAGTTTCACTTTTTTGGATACTTTGGATTTCACCACAGCTAAGTTCCTTCATTTTTTATTTTCGTTTTGTTTGTGTCTTATATGTTTGTTGATAATGGCTCTTTGCCGAAACGTTCGCTGTTTTGTTACGTCCGGTCAGGCTAACCCTTACCTTGTTTACGTCTTTTCCATTGAATTTTGTATAAGCCTGATTGCAGTCCTACCCCTCATTTTGTTTACTCTCTTTGTTTGCTTTTACCTATTATTAATGAATGTTACGACTAATTCACTTATTTACAAAAATCCACCAGATAGACTCACAAAATATTCTGACTAATCGTTACATTAAAATACGACTAGTCCTTTATTTTACAATTTAAATTATTTATATTATTGATTATATGGGTATAGTCAGTATAGTCTGTTACAAACTAAGTCACTATAATATCTAAACAAACTCTTCATAATATTTTATACGCTTATATATTACGATATTAATAGATCTGGGATAGTTTATGTGTGTACTAATTCAAAAATCTAAATTTATCTAAATATGTTTAATCAATACCTCCGCATTTCAGATTAAGCAGTACAAAAATTAGACTAAATATAGTGAATATTTGGCTCATCGTTTTAATAGCGGTGTAACTTGGCCAAATAACATGTGTTGAAAAAGCCAAATTGTGCGAATAAGTACAACTTTAGGCATAACAGTAAGCACACTAGCACACTGCCTTAACAATAAAATTAAGTTGTGTTTTTACGACTAGTCGTGGGTGCAGACACTTTGAAATAATTATAGACTATATTAGACAACTGAACTAACTCTAACCCTAAATCCTTAATTTATATTAATTAAATTTATCAACTGGAACAATTTAACTTAGGACAAATTCCCTATGGCTATCAATAATATCATTAAAAGAAATCATCACTCTTTCCAAAATGTTATAGTAAGCTTGGCCTGATTTTTTAAGTCTTTACTTATTTTATAGTACAGTACATTTATATCAAGTGTCTACATGTTCAGAGACTTAACATATGACTGCTGGACCAGATTGCCGCAATACAAAAGGCAATTCTTATATTCTTCAGTGACTTCAGTCATTCTATTCAAACATAAAGTCTCTACCTTCAGATAAATGATTCAGTATTTAACCCAGTGTTACACTGTTCTACTGCATAATGTTGTTGATTTTAATATAAAAAATATGTTGAATTTTAATTTTTTTAAGCCCATTGACTAGTTGATTGGCAATTGCCTTGGGTTTAACTAGTTTTGTAATAGGCATTTTTTGCAACTATTTTGTACAACAAGAAAGGTTCTTCTGAACTGATAAGTGAAATAACATTAAATTGTCACTTAATTAAATATAGTATACTGTTTAGACATCACTTTTAAGTTATATTAAAAATTAATACAAGTATTAAAATTTTATAACTTTGATTGTGATCCAGAGTTAACACGGAAATTCTAGTTTAGGCTCACTTTGCCATACTAATTTTGAGATTGTTAAAGATTGCAAAGACTTTAAAATTGATCATTAATTTTTTTTAAAAATTGTTTGTGTTATTAGCAGCTTTTTAATTTTATACTTGAGGCTATAATTTAGAATAAAATTTTATAATCTCTTTCAAATCAGCGGTTCTAAGGTTAGTGTTATAGTCAAAGAAAAGTCTTCCAAAATTATTGAAGGAGCGTAACAACAAATAAATTTTTAAGGAAATGTAAAGCCTTTTTTTTTATTTAGGCCAGCTAATTTAAGACCAGAGCACTATGAGTTTAAGATATTTTTTACTCTTAATATAGTGTTATTTTTAAAACACCACCCTTTAAAAAATGTGTGGAAATTATTTTGTATAGAAATTTTTAAAATGCATATTACACTATTAAAATACATAATAGACAAAATATGTGTATGATAAGTTGTGTCATTATTCTTTAAATTAAATGTTGCATTTTTATTATTTTATATGATTTTGTCATTTCAACTTATACATGTTACCAGAAATTTATTTTACTACTTTCAATTGTTCTATTCTTTATATCTTAATAAGCCATGATTTGATCATTCTGGCTCATATATTTTGAAATGACTGTTATTATTAGCAAAAACTATTGCTTTCAAAGTCTTTGTAGCTTCATTGAATTATATGGTTATTTTTTGTTTCCATGAGTCCATAAAGACTAAGTATATTGCTTTTTTATAGTCATTTAAATTTCTGTGTATTTATGTATTCTTTTTCTTCCTATAGATACTTACAGGTGTTAAGCATTATTTTGCCTTTTAATGCACTGTACAGATTTAAAAAATGTCCACATCATCTGCCAAGGGATGGTCTTATCTTCAAGAGAAACAAGGTATGTCTCAAGATCATTTATTGGAAAATACTTGCTTTTAAATTTGTTTATTAAAAATAAAGTATGTTATTTAAAAATATCTAGACTTGTGGAAGAAGTTGTTGCACCTATGACTTCAACAGGCTCGCTTGATTTTGTTCTTAAGGAACTAAAGTAAATTGCATCATTTAACGGTTAACCATATTTTTTCGTTAAAAATTGAGGTGCGATTATACTGGAAATTTATATAAAAATATCTAGTGTTTGATTAAAAATTTCAACCAGTCTTAAAAGGTGCCATATTTTCTGCTATAGATGAATGAAATATAGAAAGGCATGTCCTAATATTGAAAGCATTCACCACAAGGTCATAATTAAATTTGTGTTGACCAGGGCTGTCAATATTGTTGAAAAATGCTGCCCGGGTCCCTGTCCAAAATTTGAACGGGTACCCGGGTTACCCGTTCGAAATGCCTCAAAATTTTTGTCATTATGTCCACTATTTTCTATTACTACCATTAGCCTTTTACTGCTTTGTTTATTGTGGAAATGAAAATTTTGATGTAATGAGTCAACAATGGAAAAAATATGACATTGAAGTACGTGTTGTAAAAACAATGAGCAGAGCGGTGCTAAGGTGATTTTTTTAGGGGGGGGGGGGAGCACTAATCCTATGATGACATGGCGGGTTATTTCTAGTTCATAGCTATAACTGACAACTGTTTTAATTAACTAAACTTTTCAGGACTTACCCCTACTAAGTGGACCCATCCCCCAGCATTTATTTTTGTAATACAGTGAAGATTGTTCAATGATTGAAATATGAATTTATTTTTTTTAAAAACACCAAAAAAAAACAACAGAACATAGCAGATGTTAATTTCTTTTAAAGTATGGTGGGGATAGGATTGGCGACATATGTTAGGGGGGGGGGGGTTAAATAAAAGAAATTGGCGCATCTCAATCGGTAACAAAGATAACCGGCGTATTTCAAAGTCAAAGCCAAGATCCTTAGCCATTCCTAGTTATCACTCTTGTGTCCTATTTTGTACATACTGAGTGACGGACCCACCCCCACCATTTATTTTTGTTATTATAGTGAAAATCATTTAAAAAATTGACATATTTTTTTCAAAGTATCGTGGGGATAGGAGTAGAGACACGTGTGAGTGTTGGGGGGGGGAGGGGGAATTAGATAAACAACATTTGGCTGGCTCAATGGGTAACAAAGATGTTCGGCCTATTTCAAAGCCAAAGTCATTACTACCCCTTCCTAGTTAATAGTAGTTATCGCGTTGTATTCTATTTTCCTTACTGGAACTATTTAAAGAGCTAAAACCTTTTTTTTAAAAAAATGATTTTTGTTTCATGTTCCTGGGAAAAAAAGTAATGTATTTTAAAATATTTTGTAGTTTGTCGGGACCGTGTTTTATTTCCGTTCAAAACTTATTTCTTTTTTAAGTGTTTTCATGATAGGACGTATTTCACAGTATTTGAATCCAAAAGTTTTAATTGAATAAATTATTTGCGAGCCGAAATTTGAACACAGAAGAGCCACAGTTCAAACACTGGTGGTAAAGATATTGCAGTAACATTTTCATGGGTACCCGAGCGCCATTTTACTACCCAGGTAGTTTGCTCTGCAACAGGTACCCGGGTACCCATAGACAGGCCTAATGTTGACTAGGCACCATACGTTCATTACATTAAAAGCCAAATCCCACCAACCAATCTCTTTGATACCCATACAACCCCACCTCTTTCAAAGAAAAAGAAATCTAGACAAAATATTTTAAATAGATTTGTTTGTGTGTGCTTATTTACATATTTTTTGTTGCTACCCTTCAAACTGCTTCAACATTTAATTATTTTGTATCATGTTCTTTTTGTAACTCTTCACTTTCATTCCATTTACAGTACTGTCGTACTTAAACATTTACAGTCATTTTTTAATATATTAAATCTAAAACTTTTGCATTTCCTGAGTTCCTCAACTCTTAAACTTAACATGTTTATAATTTTAAGACATCATATTTAAAGGCATGACTGTGAACCTTGTCCCCATAGCAGCACAGTTAACCCATCCTATGTCCTATTACCTTACTGTTGGAACTTGGCAAGAGGTGGCTGATTCAAACTATTTATTTTATACTCTAGGATTCTCTTGGGATCAGTATTTGAAAGAGAATGATGCTAAAGCAGCCCCTGTCACCTGTTTTAAACAGGTTTGCTATAAGTTTTAAAAAAAATATTTTCTTTTATGGTTTTTAATTAATTTTAATGATTTTTAATTTGTGTGAATGATTTTTAAATTATGTAGATGCATTTTTTCATTCTCTAATGATGACAATCATTTTCTAACCTGATTGTGGAAAACCCCATTTGATCAGCGTGGAGATAACAACTATTCCATTACTCATTAGTTTAAGTCTGAAGAGTTTGAAATATGTAAATGATGCTAGTCTGTTTCTTAGAATATTTTAATTTGTTAAACCCTTGTTTTGTCTACCAGCTTATTAGCATGTGATCTCTTTTTTTTTAGGCTTCCACACCACCGTCCAATGAATTCAGCAAATCCATGAAATTAGAGGCCAACGATCCACGAAACAGTACTTCCAGCTGCATAGCTACCGTCATAGACATGCAAGGCCCACGGCTTCGCCTGCGATTGGATGGCAGTGATGACAAAAATGACTTTTGGCGTTTGGTTGATTCTGGGGATTTGCACCCCGTTGGGTACTGTGAGCAGCACAATGGACTTTTACAACCACCTTTAGGTATGCTAGTCTCTTTTACTGAATTTATCGAGGAAACATTTATCAGCTTCACAGAATCCATTAATGATAATCTGCATGCAGTGCCATCAACTTTTCACTGTCATACAAATATGTCTTAATTTCAGGTTTTCGTATGAACTCATCCAGCTGGCCAGGTTTTCTCCAAAGAACTTTAAATGGTGCACAGCTGGCTCCAGAACAATGCTTTAAAAAGGTGTTGTATCTTTTTCTTTTTAACACAGTTAAGAATTTTAGTTTTACTTAAGAAAACTAAATCTGATTTGGAAAAAAAAATTCTTAGTTCATTTCATAATTAAATATTTTTGAAAATGACATTTCAAGAGTATAGATTTTTTTTCTTAAAAATGAAAGGAAAGGCATTTTTAAAAAATAAGGTTTCAAACTACATTTTAACACACAGGAGCCTCCTACTCCATTTCGCAACTGTTTTCAAGTTGGGCAAAAGCTGGAGGCCGTAGATCGTAAGAATCCCGCCCTCATCTGTCCTGCAACCATTGGTGCCGTTAATGATGACCAAATTCACGTCACGTTTGATGGTTGGCGGGGTGCTTTTGACTACTGGTGCCGCTATGATTCAAGAGACATTTTTCCTGTTGGGTGGTGCGAGAGCAGCGGTCATCCTCTTCAAAGTCCGGGTGTGAAAGGTTTGTTGGCCTTTATATTGATTTGGCCAAACTTTTTCTAAATTAATAACCATTCTGTAACAAGCTGCACATAAGATTTTATAAAATTATATGGATACACAACACTACATAAATGTGTTACAGTGTTATTATCTTATGTGCTCACTGTATTAACCCTAGAACTGTCCTTACTACTGATGGTTGGCAGTTATCCCCCTTTCTGTGGTGTCCTGGCTGATATAAACCGCCGTTAGTAAGTCATCATTAAAAATGCAAAATATTTTATTTACATTTAGTAAGGGGAGATCACTATTAATGAATGAATTTCCTACCTGTACTTTTATTCGGTTTTTTTTACTCACTCTGTGAAGGTCGGTGTCAACATACATAATTTAAATACAAATTTTTTCTATACTGTAAGAAACCCTATCCAATGTACTTTCAGAAAATGTATACATGTCAGAATCTCAGAGTTCATTTAATATGGTATTTAGTCATTTTCAAAAAAAACCTATGAAAAATGCAAAAATGACAGGATAACACAGAAAAATTCACTGGACAGTTCTAGTTCAGGGTTAAAGCCTTGAAAATCACATGACATTAAAGGTGGTAAATACTTGTTTTCTTTTAACTTGTGTGACACACAGCAAAGACCCTGAAAATGCTGAGAGACAATGAGCTCAGTGTCAATGTTGGGAGCGGCTACAGTGGAAGCCCCTCAGTCAGCCCGTCCAACTCACAAGCCAGCCCTTTAACTCCCAGCTCAGGGGATATCAGCCGAATGTCTCCTCATGAGAGCACCGTGACCAGCTCGGAGCCTGACACAACTGGTGCAGAATCAGATAAAGGTGGGCTACACAACTATCATTTGTGGAGATGCATTGATTTTTTAAAAAAATAATTTTGTTGAAAAGAATGAAATAAACTTGAATATTAATACAGTCGAAACCGCTTAAGTCGACGGCGTTGGGGTATGAAAAATAACCGACATAACCAATGATCGAGTTAAAGCGAAAACCAATATGGCGGCAAAATATTAACATGCGCTTGAAATTTCTTTATGTACGTGTTGTGCGTTAATTAGTTATGGGATGATTAATCAGAATCGTATCGGAATATCGGGACCCTATTTCTTCACTCTTTCTTAAGGTTGTTAAGACCGTTTGTTTTTAAAGACCGTTTAAGTTTAAATATAACGCCGTTTTGCGGTGATTCCCAGATTGAGCGATACTGTGCCTGCGAAGCCACTTTCTTGATTTTCCTTACAAGCTACACAAATAAGTAACTTTAGTAACCTACACATCCTCTCATTGTCCCCGAACCATTCTCTTCCTAATCATCTTCTTTGGGTCTGTCCCCTCAGCTCAGAATGGTCTATCGTGACCTATATATGACTCATGACAAAGCGAACTCTTCTCTATATAAACGTACACAAATAAATTAGGTACTCCTTTTGAACTTTTGAACCTTCAACTTTGACATATTTTAATTAATTCTAACCAATAGTTAAATGGCTTTTGCACACGGCCACTTCTTATGAATGAAACAATGAGAACAAAGCAGTAGTACAGTACATGTAATAGTCAAAATGAGGTTGAAGGATGAATGGTTGCCAATGACAGCAAGTCTGCACACGGTACATTTTATTATTCCATACGATCCCCTCAGTTTACAATGGACTTAGAATTCCTTCGGTAACTTGATGCTAATAGGACTAACCAACAACAATGGTGTGGGAGATTGAGAGTGGGGGTGGGTAAACTGTCTGTAGTCTGTTATATTATATATTTTAAAATCTGGGGAGCCTTGTTTACAGTAAGCAGCCTATGATTTTGGTATCGTCCCATCACTAGCGTTCGTTTTTAAAGACCGTTTAAGTTTAAATATAACGCCGTTTTGCGGTGATTCCCAGATTCAGCGATACTGTGCCTTCGAAGCCACTTGCTTGAATTTCAAAAGCCAGCGATTGCCATAGTACCAGAAGCAACACAGCGCTGAGAGCAAAACGCAAGTGGGCTGTGACGTCACCAGCAGACCCTGGTGAGGCAGAAACTTCCCTTGGGTATAAAAAAATCATAGCTAACATTTTCAAAAGCTGGCGATTGGTCATGGGGATCGAGATAACCAATGTTAAGTGGCAAATTTGACCCTTTTTTGTGCTCGTGTTATGAGGTTTCGGCGACTTAAAAAAATGGAATTAAACGACGAGAAAATGCTAAGACAAAGAGAGAATTTGGCGGTTCCAATAAAAAACGTTGACATAATAGGGTGGTCGAGCAAACCGAGCTCGAGGTAAGTGGGTTCGACTGTAATAACTAAATATCCCTGATTAAATAACATCTGATGTTAAATGGTAATTATTTGAGGAACTAGTTGTTGTTGTTCTTTTGCATTAATTATAGTTACTCACTATCTCGTATATCTTGATATTAATTTTTATTTCAAATACTGCAAACAAATTTTTAGCTTAAACTTGTAAAGCTCCTGGTTTCAGTTTTCTTGCTAACCATTTTGAACTCATTCATCTGGTCCAAAATTGTGGACAATTAAATGTCATTGTTACTTTGTAGGGAAGTGTATGCTTATGAAATAAAATTTGATCAATCTATTTCTGCAATCTCTAGAGAATTTAATTAGTTTTAAACAATTATTCTTTATCTATTATATTTTAATTATTTAAATATAAATGTAATGAAATTGCAGAGAATGTGAGCATTTATTTAAGTTTCAGAGCAAATGATTGGGTTTTTATGGCTCTTTGTGGATTTTTTTATGTATTGAAATAATTGCCATTTAACAGGTTAGCTAAAAAAATATTTGGATTATTCTAATGAAACATACTTTTTGTCCAGTATGTGTTTATGTCAATGCCCACTGCAATTGCGGCAGTCTTCTGTCACCTCGGAGGATAGCCGAACACATGCCCAGCCAGTTTGGTCCAGGATTTATCAGCAGGGTACTAAGAGATCTGGTGGATGCCTGCATTGAATGTGCAGTCCAGCAGATACAAGTTTTTGATCTCCTCAAGATGGCAGCACAGGGCACAGGAAAAATCACTGTTACAGGTACACACTAGTTCCCATGAGCTATTTAGGTTATTTTGACACATTGAATTGAGCAGTCTTGTTTAAGTATTGCACTCTGTTGGATGATGCTATCTTGAAGGGTTTGTTATTGTTTTCAGAGTTGTATATTGAAGTAACCAAAAATAGACATATTTAAGACAGGATTAATCAGCATACTTAGATAACTATGTGCCCTTTGGGTTCTTCTAGGCTCAACCAGAGAGTGGCAAGGTTTAAAAAGGATATCATTCAGTCAGGAATTAATTAAGATAAATAAGCACACAATTATTCTGTCACACAATGTTCCCTTTATGCTGCACAGCTGTGCAGATATCTGTCCTCTGCCGTGCTGCAGTTTGGGATTACCGTGCAGAAAATTTGTAAAATATTACGAGATTTGCAGCTATACACATGAGGTTTTTTTTTTGCTTTGCACACGGACCAAGGAACCTTTTAAGCGACTGTTGCTGTCACATCGCCTTCAGCTGATTAATTTAACTCAACACAAGGGAAACTCTTACCATTCTAACTCTTCTTGTTAGCTGTAAGTTATCTGTAGAGAAAATTCAAAGCTCATAGATTTAATGGAGAATTTTGTCCTCACAGCCACAGACAACAATAAAACAGTGACAAAGAGAATTGTGTCATACGACAAGGCATCAGAGTTCATCCAGTTCTTGGAAGGATTCAGGGAAAGTCTGGGTTGCTGTGAAAATTTCCTAACAACAACCTCACATGTACGACAGTGTAACAGGTGCAGCAATAGCCGATCAAGGGCAACCGGGAAACGACAAGGCAAGATAAGGAGTTAGACTTAATTTCACTGACTAAATAAAAAAATAAGGACAATAATGTATCCGAACCTAAATCTGGTAATACAGCTAATAAACCGCACTGACCTATTTGTGGTAATTGAATGAGTCTAATTTTAATTATGAAGAAGGAAGGCAATGTAATCTCTAACTAAGGTGTTTTTCAGAATAAAAACTCTAATTGTAAGGGCAGAAAGTAAATTACCCTGCAAATGATCCACAAACTTTTCTTTTCTAATTTTTGTAACAAAGCTAATCTATGATAAATAGTACATGTAACCAAAGTTGGTTTATTTTGAATAGGCTCGTGGTTGGGTGACTCAGAGGAAGATAACTACCATCCTCCTAAATCTGTAAGAAGACGCTGGTCTACAGAATCTTCAGAAAGTTCCAGAGGAGCAACAAAAGTTTCAAAAAGTAGCATGATCAAACATCACTCTAACTTTGAAGCCGGTAAGTTTACAGGAAAAAACCCAACAATTTCAATATAAAAAAAGATTAAGGTCTATTTGTTTATTTCCTGGAAAAATAATTATATTTTTTGCACTCCAAAAATTTAATTAAAAAAAAATTATATGTTATAAAAAAGGCATTTATTTGGGTCTAAAGAGACAAACGTCAAAACTTTGCAGAATGTTCAAGTACAAAAGTTAAAGGCAATTACAACATTGGATCAGTGATGTTGGGAAGGTGCAAAGTATGATCAACGTTGAAGATAATATTTTGGAGTATGTGCGCAGAAAAAGTTGACAATTAACTCTTAAAGTCGCAAAAGGTTTTCAATAAACTTCCGCCTCATTCCCGTAAGGATTTCCCGCATTATGATAAACTGGTTGTAAAATTAAAAATTTGCGTAAAATCCATTTATTATATTATTGCCATACTGACTTCATTTTTTAGGCTAAGAATGGTTATTTTACGCATCCAAAAGACCGTGATGAGTTTAAAACAATATTTACCTGTAGTTTAGTACTATTATTTTAGTAATAAAGTATAGGGAAAAAAAACGTTAAAACTACCAAAAAAACATAGCGAATCGAGTGATGACACTACCACTGGCAACGGCCGCCATTGCCAGAAGTTGAATACATCATTTTTCAAGCATTGAAGAGTTTTTACTTTCTGAGATCTCATTTCTAACTAGAGTGGTATCTAGGGACGCTTTAAGGACAGCGGACATAGACGCATTAAAACGCTTTGCGACTTTAATAGCTAAAATAATTTTTGATATACTTGAAGAGGCAGTGTGAGTTCTGTTTCTCTTCTTGGATTTAATTTTTAAATTTTTTTCATTTCAGCCAGCTCAACAACTGGTGAAAGTACCGTCCAACCTGCAGCTCTGCTGACATCAACTCGTGTCACAGATCCTTCCGAGTGGAGTGTAGAGGAGGTGATGGCTCACATCAAAGAGACTGACATTGGCCTCACAGCTTACGTGGAGCATTTTAGGAAACATGTAAGTTTTTCACTGGCTCATAAAAAATGGAATATTTGTACGGTATTTTGTCCTTCACATGACATGAGGTGCATTCACCGCTTACTCTTTGAAAGCACAGTCTACGGTAATATTTCTTATATACAGTCCATTAACTTATACTATCTTTGCTTCTATCTTCTTATACATGATTTCTATTCTATTTTTAGTTCTCAGTTTGGAATTGCATTTTACACATTTTTTTCTTGCGCTTTACTGTTTTTTGTTTTTTTTTCTTTTTTTTTTTTTTGGAAATAAAGCCTCATGAGGTTTTCCCTGAAATAAGCTATTGATTTACTATTAAATATTATGCCAGTACCCCTTTACAGATCAAATTGTCGTATCTAAATAAGGTATCAGTTGACAAAAGAATAATTTGGGTTAAAAAAATCAAAGCCTCTATGGACCCACGAAAAAATCTGGCAGATGATTAAAGTTCAAGTGTCGGACTTAACAATGAAAAGACCACTTCATAGCTCCTAAGACTACCTTTATGTCAACTTGCTCATTGATGTGAAAGTTGTCAAAATGTAATTTAAAATATTTTTTTTTAAAAGTCTAAATGAAATAAATGTAATTGTGTCTCAGTATGACTATAGAAGAGTCTGTTTTTGTTTATGATAAACGCTTGGATAAAAATAAACATTTGTGAGATACTCTGGCCAAGCTTATTTTTAAAAATGCCCATCCTTGAATTTGTCCTTATCTGGCCCTCTAAGCCCAACATCTTTGTGCCAATGTCAAAAAAAAAAATTCTGAAAAATTTTGTTTTTCTTACGCCTAATTCTTAACTAAAATATCAACATTTGAGAGAAGCAATTTTTTTTTTTTTTAAATTAATGCACGTTCCACGCACATTTTTTCAGGAAATTGACGGCAAAGCGTTCTTACTGTTGAAGAGTGAAATGATGTTGAAGTACATGGGACTAAAACTTGGACCAGTTGTCAAGCTGTGCAATATCATTGACAAACTCAAAGCTCGCTCTAACAAATAAGTTCATACCCAGTTGATCATCCATTGACATCAGGGCAAATATTAATATGCTTTTTAGTAGTATAACATTGCTATCAGAGTCTGACCAAAGCCAGCCAGTTTTTGGCCCTTTGATTTTATTCCTCTTCTTAGACATTTTCTCTTCAACCTGTTTATTTCTGGCAAGATGCCACGCATGAATCTCTGTGTATTCAGGTTGAAGCTATTTACGAAGCTACTGGAATAGCAATGTTCAAAGGTAAAATCTTGTATGGTTATCAGGTGTTCAGGAGTAATTGTTTTAGTATCATCTATAAGGTCATCTTTCTGTTGAAGAAACGCAATAAGTTTTGAAACTGATCCCAATCCACAATGAATCAAAGATGAGCTGAGACCATCTCTTGTTTGCTTTTTACTTGATCTGTTTGTTGTGTGTTTGAATAATTTGTTTGAAATACTTTGATCAATTTATTGCTTTGCAATATCATAGTCTTTTCTTTGGCAAATGTCAGGGGGTTTTTTATTTCCAACTTTATGGCTTGCATTTATCCATTGAATTAAGTTATAATTCATGAAATCATGTTTGGGGCCTTGATCTGTTGTAATGATGTGTGCATGCTTTTAAATAACAGAGATGCAAATTATATAAAAATTTCTTCACTTATGAGACCACACAATTAATTTAAAGACTATGAAAAATACATTCTTAACAGCTGCTGCATTTAATTAAAGCTTTAAAAAAATATATTAACTAAACATTGGTAAAGTTGACATTGATATGTAAAAGTGATGACTACTTCATGATTTATGATTTTTTGTTTAAAGCCTGACTACACTAAACCTGAGAGATCTATTTGACTAGCCTATCAGAGGAGTTGACTTCAGCTATGCACTGTGATAATTAATTACATGATGTGTATTAACACTTACCTATCGTTTTAAGATTGTATCAACCAATTCTACACACTTTCATTTCACACAAGTAAAACATTTGTGATCTCAGGTGAATTATCATATTTTTCATTCAAGGACTGGCCAATGTTTTCAGCATCTCCCCCTAGAAGCTCCTTTGATTCATTTTGTTTTCTATCCCAATTGTGCTGCTTTATCAGCAAATGAACTGTTGCAGATTTTTACCTAATGATAATCACTTGTTTTTTGTTGTTTATTTTAAATTTTCTTTTTTACACTAAACAAGTTTATAACATAGAATGTTCAGTATTTTTAGTTATTATGTTGAGTCCTGTCTAGTAACCTGCTTGCCTTCATTTATCATTAACCCTGCACAAGATAAGATCAGTGTCATTCATTAACTCGGCATGAATTTTATTACTTACCAAACCTGTATTTCTTTAAGACCTTGTTGACATGTCTCCACTGGTGCTTAGGTCAGCAACGAATTCATTGTCCTTTCATCATTTGACTTGTTGCCAGCTTCTTACAATGGATCAAGCTGAAAGTAGAAGATATGGATAGCAAAAAAACACATTACTTTCCTAGTGTTAGGCAACTTGACTATTTAAAAAAAAAATTTGATAGACTTAATTTTAAAACCACACAAAAAAACTCATTTTTGATTATGTTTTCAAGAAGCTGTTAAACATAAAATGAGAAATGAAAGAGGAATTATGTAATAGAAATATGAATGAGATATCAAAACAAGAAATATGCCTTCTTCATGTCTAGAAACTGTAAACTCATGACAGAAGTATGGATTTTCTTTAACAATTAATAATGCTTTACATTTCCCTTGTCAGTTCAATAGCATTGTATTGAATATTGTCTTCAGTGTACTGATATGTGCCAAGGACTGGCAGTAAATGAAGAAGTATTTTTTTCTTTAGCAAGTGAAAGTTTTTTTTATTTAAGGTAGACATTTATTATTGTTTCTTTACTAAAACACACATTAGTAAGTGTGATTTTATTCTTGGTTTATTGTTATTGAGATATAGGAAAAACATCATGATATTAATAAATATGACTTCTGAGTTTCTTATCATCCATGTGCAAACATATTTTGCGACAAAAGTGCAATATGCATAAACTAATAGATGCGTAGATATAAATAGATATACACTCAGCTATAATAGTTCTAAAAATATTCATATTGCAGATTGATGAAATTTAACTGGCTAAAATTAGTTATATTTAAACAATTTTTCAAAGCTTGGATTTGAAATGCCTGTAAAACATCGCTCAGTTGGTCAAAAGACCCGCTTGTGTTTAAAAGCCCTACCAGATTCTTAACAGCCGTTTCCTTGTAAGGTATGTTTGTTTAATAGAGGTGATATGTTCTTAGAAAAACTTACATGAATTGTTCTCAAGTTAACTGTTTTCAGTGTTATGGGACATCTTTAAAAATAACTATAGTTGTAGTCAAAGAAAGTTTTCTGTAGTTTATGGGTGAAATGCTAAAGTCTGCAGATGACAATGTTTTACAGCATTTATTGCTGTTATTTAATGACGTCTGGCGAAATGAATCCCCACCACAAGAATGGAAAGATGGTGCCATCTTTAAACTGCCAAAAAAGGGCGATTTGTCGGACTGCAATAATTGGCGTGGAATAACTTTGCTATCTGTGCCAGGAAAACTTTTTTGCAGTGTCCTACTGGAGAGAATAAAAAAGTCAATAGACGAAAGGCTCAGAGAAGAGCAAGCGGGCTTCAGACCACATCGGTCATGTATTGACCATATATTCACACTCAGAACTATCATCGAAGAATCTGTTGAATATCAATCCCAGCTTATTATAAATTTTGTTGATTTCCAAAAAGCTTTCGACAGCCTCCACCGACCTACACTTTGGAATCTCCTTAATATTTATGGTTTCCCAACAAAATATGTGAACGTTATAAAAGCTTCTTATGCAGATTCACGTTGCTGTGTGAAAACAGAGACCGGGAATTCTGACTGGTTCCCAGTCGATACAGGGGTGAAACAGGGATGTGTCATGTCACCAATGTTGTTTGGAATAGCAATCGACTGGGTCATGCGGAAATGCGCAGATGGCGGATTAGGCATCAAATGGATCGAAAACAATATATTGGAAGACCTTGACTTTGCAGATGACCTGGCTATCTTAAGCTCAACGCATTTGAACATCCAGGAAAAAACAGATCGTCTCCAGCACTTTTCAAACCAAATTGGTCTTGAAATCAACACAACCAAAACAAAAATCATGGACCTCACCAACCAACCCAATGATATAAAAATTAATGATAAAACTATAGAGAAAGTAACCAATTTCACTTATTTAGGAAGCAAAATGACATATAATGGAGATTCAACATCAGAGATAATGACTCGAATTGCGTTGGTGTCAAGTGCTTTCAACAAACTCACAAATATTTGGAGATCAAGGACAATAAGACAGCATACAAAACTTAAGCTATTCAATTCCTGTGTAATCCCTGTACTAACATACGGATGCGAAAGCTGGAAATCAACTAAATATATAGAAAAAAAATTAGTTTCATTCGAAAACAAATGCCTCCGAAAAATTTTAAATATAAAATGGAGTGATCTCAAATCAAATGAAACAATAAGAAAAGAAACCAACCAAGAATATGTGTCAAATTTTATAAGGAGAAGACGATGGAATTACATCGGCCATGTTCTTCGAATGGACAAGAGAAGACTCCCAAGTCAGGCCCTCATGTGGACACCAACAGGCAAAAGAAAACAAGGAAGACCAAAAGAAACCCTGCGTAGAACAATCATAAGAGAAAGCTCAACCATGGGTCTAAGAAATAACCAGGACTTGATACAATTAGCAACGGATCGTCAAAAATGGAAATCCATGACCTCTGCCCTATGTGCCGTCTTCGGCCCGAGAGGAAATAACTAACTAACTAACTAAGTTTATGGGATACTTTTGTTTTCTTACCATTTCAGTGTGTTTTTAAAAATTCTTTCCAATCACCTGAGATTTTCTCAATGTACATTAAACCTGACTACATTGCACTTTTGCTATTACTGTTAAAAATAGGGGCATGGTGGTCAAGGGGCATTTGCACTCTGCTGGTTTGAATGTCAGTGAAGGCAGGGTTTTTCTTCCCAGGGCCAAGTGTGTCCCTAAGTTCACTCAGCTCCTAATGTGTACCTGACACTAGTTTGGAAAACAAAGGCGGCTGGGAAATAGCTTGGTCCGTGATAGCCGTGGCCTGTGTGGCTCGCTACTTGCCTATATGTTCTTAGAGAGCGTAGGACACAATAATCTTCTGTGTAGAAAGAGGATCTGAAACATCTAAATTCTTTGTTTTTGCAACTAGGAAATAAGTCTGCAGCAGAGTGTCCCAAACATGTTGTAAAATATAATGGAAGCAAGCAGTTGATGTCAATCTGTATTGGAATTTTTTTTTAAAATATTTTTTTTTTTGTTTGAGGGCTTTACAGCTGAGCTGAAATTGCTTGATGATTTGTTTACCCTTGATTTGTTTGCATTTTATCTTTTAATTTCTACCATTTTATTTATTGGGTGGCATAGATGTATATAAAAGATTCTAAAACTGTACAGACACACACTGTATATTACCTCGTATAATGCAAAGCATTGATTATAAAATACATGACTTAAAGTTAACCCTATGCATATACATGTATGTATGTATGGGCTATTTTTTATTCAATGATGTATACCAAGCCTATGCAACCACATCTGATTAACCCTTTACTTGACTAATTTTTATTCTGCTAATGAGCATGCATGGTATCTTTGCGCTAAGTTGCTCGTCCTTGACAGGGTATTCGCAAATTTCAACTGGTATGACAATAGTTCATCATTTTAAACAAAATAATTAACAGTGAAAATTTTAAAATAAAAAAAACCCCTCTATTTACTGTTATTTTATATTCATTACAATGTGATAGATCTCATTTGACAGGTCACATTTTTGGCTGTGGCGTTTTTTTTCCTACAAAAAGCTTGGGCTTCTCATTAAGTGTGGTTTGTATTATACCAGGTAATATACCGTACTGTATTTACTCATTCAAGATTTGTCTACAGGGAAGGTCAAGTTGTCTTACAATCCCAAATACATGGTATGAAATTTGGGGAGACAAACCCAGAGATGCCATATGATTAGTAGACTTTTTTTTCAAAATTTGGTTTATTTTCTACGCCTTATAATATTCAATTATCCACATTGTTTGAAGGTTTGTTCAGTGCTTGAAGGTTTATTCAGTGTTAAATGGGTTAATCACAATGTTAATTTGAAGTATTTTGCACTTTGCCCATTATTGAATTGCTTGTTTATTTTCAATAAATTTTTGTCATTTTCCTTCTGTATCTAGTAAAAGATTGTACTAAGATAGACTCAGAAACTCAATCAATTTTTGTTTAACTGAAAAAAAATGTAATTATTTTTATATTTAGCAATGGTCTCAAAAAAAAAAAAAAAGCTGTCATTAATTAAACATGGAATTCAGTGATTACAATAGATGAAATTTAATTTAGTTGAAACTATTGCTTGTGTTATTTGGCTGGCTGTAAGTTTATAAGATATTTCAAATCTGTACATTCCATGGATCATGCCATTATACTGGACTGTAAATCCTAAATATCGCAACATACGACTGACGTAAAACTGTGCTTGCATACAACACAATCTGCAAAATTTTCTTGAACTCCACTTATGACGCAATAGTCCATTGATTTGTCTTTTTTGAAAATTAATTTTATTGTTGATCAAAAAGCTGCTGTTGAATGTATTCCTTACATGTTACAAACATACATTAATCTTTGCTGGAGTTTCTTTGTGATGGGTTGAATTGTCCTCAATGTTTTCTTCAACCAGATCCTATGTTATCTACCAAAGTCCTTTCCTTCTTCTTATGCAACAAAAAATAAACTATACCTTCACTTTTTAAACATTATAATAAGGAGTGGGCCTTACTGGGGCTACTGAACTTGGGTACATTTGCACCAAGCTGAAATAGACTTGAATCTTCTGCTAGTTTTTAATTTTTTATTAAAAAATAATTTTATTTTCATGAAACAAATAATTTTATTTTTCTAAATAAAATTGTATGTCTTTTTAAGAAAAAGGCATGTCAACAGTACTCATGTCAAAAATTCATGGGCACAATTAAGACTAAAGCAATTATGCAATGTCCAAATTAAATCAAGTTAATAAAAAAATTTCAAGCATAATAACTTGCCCCAAGTTGACTTCATCAATTGACATTTAGTTTTATACGAACTAATCACTGCCATAGAATGTGGGGAACAGTTCACCCTGGGTGGAAATTTTTCTCAGTAAATTTGGGGGGGGGGGGGGGGGGCT
>MUZC01004583.1:746151-769816 GCA_002072015.1 Radix auricularia | reverse complement strand
CCCCCACCTCTTAATATCAACATTGTCCTTAATTAATATGTGCCTATTATGCCATTTTCCTTAACTCAAAACTCTGTAACTGTAATCTGATTATTTTTTTCTGGTCCCTTTGAGTTCGACTTAGAGAAGTCTGAATATATTTAGAATGTTTATAAATGAAAGAAAAGCCTCATTAACTTAAGTAGAACAAAATAAATCTGCTAAAAGATACTTTAATTGTCATAAAATATTTAACAATGAAAATTGTTCATAAAACTGTAATAACATATTGCCATTGAAAATTGGACCTTAAAAAAAATACAACATTTTCAATATTGAGAAAACAAATTTAAAATTTAATATATGGAGGGGAAAGTAGAATTGAATACATGCAAACCATAAACAAATGAAGAATGAAAACAAGCCAGTAATTGGATGGACTAGATCAGGATTCAACATTGGGGATGAACTAAAAAAAAGGCAGGCTGCTGGTGGAGGTTGGGGGGGTGGTGGTGGTGTGTGGCTTAAATTTTTTTTCTCTCAAAGTCGTAAGAGTGAAGAAGGCAAACCACCAAAACCACAGAGAAAAAGGGAGACCTAGGCTTGAAAAATCCAAGCAACAGTTGGAGTTGGTCTGAGGAGAGGTAGACTGTACCTTTAGCTGTACAACATCAGGGATAAATACATGGTGAGATATTTTGAAATGTGGGAAAATAATTTTTTTTTAATACCTTGGTTATAACTTATAACATAGCCTTAGTTTTGGGATAACAATTTCTTCCCTAAGGGGATATTTAAGATTAAGGATGGCTTTACTTGTGCTAGCCGCAATGTTGTCTACACCATAGTGTGTAAGCGCTGTCCTTTGAAATACATAGGGGAGACGGGGAGGTCTTTTTCGTGCCGCATGTCTGAACATATTCAAGAGGTTACACAAGACAAACAGTGTCCCATCTCCCGACACTTCAATGGACGCGACCATATGGACGTCAAGGACCTGGCAGCCACAGCCATTGTCTCGTGCACAAACACACCCGGGCGGGTCAGTCTTGAAAATAGATTAATAGAAAATCATGGGACACTTGCCCCACAGGGGATGAATGTAGTGTTCGCTTTGACCACCTAGGCGTTTTGCCCCACCCACCCTCTTTTCCTATATAGGCTAGCTCTGCCATCTCTCAGCTTTACTTTCTTCGATTCTTGGGATTTCACCGCAGCTAAGTTTCTAATTTTTATTTTTTATATTCGTTTTATTTGTGTATTGTATGTCCGTTGAAAAGGGCTCTTTGCCGAAACATTTGCTGTTTTGTTATGTCCTGTCAGGCTAACCCTTACCTTGTTTACGTCTTTTCCATTTTATTTTTTAACAATTTCTAACAATACCTGAATTGTAACGTAACCTGAGTTGTGCAATGATAATTGGTGAAATAATCTTAGCAGCCACCTGAGCTGTACCCAGGGCATTCGGTATGTGTCATATGTGGGGACCAGAAGTGTAGGTCAAGGCTTTATACTGTTAAAGAATCTCCTGTCATGTAACCCCCTCAAGCCTGGGGCTGTTGCTCTAATTGCCAACACTTGAGACTACCTCTGATAAACTGAATTATGTGACTAAATGTTTACAGGGTGCAAATTTCAGAGAGCAAATGCTTACACAACAAGAGTTGAAGTAAGGAAATAGTTCCTCTTATTTCCAGCAAATGTTCAGCTTTTTACTAAAAATAGTAGATTAATTGTGTTGATTGTATCAGTAGCACTTTTAAAGAAATAAAAAATGATTATTTGTAAAACTCCAAAACTCACTTAACTTGTTTTACAGTATCTTTAAATAATTATAGACTCATTTTAAGAACAGAGTTACTACCACAATGAATAGATAGTTGCAACATCTTTCCAATGAATTTAATACTAAGGTACATAATTAAAAAAATATGCCACCTTAACTTTAACTGTCAAAATTAGCAGTTTCTCCATCCTTAAATAGAACATTTTTTATATACATGTACTTCTAAAAAAACCAACAGTAATACAAGAAAAAATTCAATGAAGCCATGAATTATAGTTTTTTAAATTTCTAGTTAGAAACTCACCAGAAATTGCAGAAAATTGTACAATGGCAATGCCAGAATTTCAACATATAATTTCATTTCAACATTTGCAGCATTTGGTGAATTCAAATTCAATCAAGAACTCTAATGAAAGACAAGGATAAATCCCATTGGTTCTTATAACAAGAAACTAAGAGACCTTGAAAAAAGAAAACTTCCCCTGATAGGGACAATTTTCAAATCTCCAAACATTCAGGTCACATCAATGACCTGGAGACCTGATTTAGCCTTAAATTGTTAATACGAGCAGTAGACCACATGGAGACTTACTATGGTGACTGATTAAATAAATATAAAGCTACTCAATCAGCATGGTGTCTGAATACAGGAAAGCTAACTAAAGATTTTAAAAAATATGTTATTACTAGCTTTACAATAAAAAAAAAACAACTTTGGTTATGACAACATATCCTGCAGTAAAGATAAAATACGTCTTTGCAGAAACAGCACAATCATCAGCTTTGTAGTTGCATAAATATTTGACTCTCAGACATAAGCCTCAAATAATATAAACATTGATTCATGTGTATTTAAGTGATACTCACCAGGTGAACAAAGGGAACAAAGTATCCAAATAAAGATATGCCACAGGACAAGGCCCATATGACGTAGCCTTTGTTCCTCCAGATTTTCACATTGAGGAACTTGCGTGTGAATCGACAGCAGTCAGCACACTGACTTTGTATCATCTCAATAGACATTGTGGACAAGGCTGCCTGGGACAGCCCCAGGTTTTCTCTGGTGAAGATGGGTTTCCACGTGAGGGCGTAAGGCACTAGCAACAATGAAAGACATGACAGGAAGATGAGCGTGTATCTCAGCCCAATAGCTTTGAGAATTACCGGAAGACCCATGACCAACCCAATGGTAAATACTGATGACCCAAAGGTGACCAGGCCGTTGACAAGTCCCATGTGTCTCTTGAAGTAGTGTCCCAGGATGACCAGCGAGGGCGCGTACGAGAAGGCGAAGCCCAAGCCTGCGATGATTCCATACGTCAGGTAGAGCAGCATGAGTTCTTCCACAAAGGCACTGGACAGCAGGCCAACAAAAGCCAAAATCCCACCAATGACGCCGGTCAGCCTGATGCCCAGTCGGTCACTGATGATGCTTGAGATCATGCACATGAGGAAAGTGATGCCAGTGTTGACTGATCCTACCCAAGCTGGGAACATGAGAAAATTATCAGTGAATATTCATGGCAAAGTCAAAATAAACAAAATTGTTGATTAAATCAGTGGTTTTCTATAAAAATACTTTATACTAATTGGACAAGAATTTTTTTTAAAAAAGGGCATCTTTAAAGCCAAAAAAGTTAAATCTATTTGTTTGGATAATAAAAATTATAATTTTAAAAAGCACATAGTAATTTGGTGACTACCCCACAGCAATGTTCCCTTTAAGCTGCACGGCCGTGCAGCTATCTGACTGATGCAGCGGAGCAGTTTAGAGTAACCGCACAGCATATTTGGTAATATATTGCCCAAAAATGGATGCTGTGCAACTTTGCACACAAGTTTTTTTTTACTTTGCATCAGGACCGACGAACTATTGGCCCACAGTGGAATTAACGTAAATAAAAAAGTGTCTAAAGCAAATATGAAATATTTTCATTTATTATTGATCATTCAATTATAATCAAGTCTTTTTGAGATAAGTATTCAGCTAATGTACTAACAACCTGTTTTTAAGTAGACAAAAGTTAGTGTCAAAGTTTTATTCTGATATTTTTTTTTAATATCAGAATGTCAAATGTTACTTAAGAATTTTTTTAACTGAAATATCTTATATGAGAACAAAAAAATATTCATGATAAAATATTTTATTAACTAATGTACATTTATAAGTATGCTGGAAGTTGATTTTGTATAAATCATAAATTGACACAACTTAATAATGGTTAATTCCCTTTATTCCTATGTATTCCTTTACTTGAGATTCCTTTTTTTTTTTTTCAAAACTAAAATCTAAGATTTAAAAATGTGATACATGAAATAGAACTGGTATATTTTTTTTTAACTTTGAGATTTGTATCCTAATACAATTTAACAATGGAAAATGATCTTGAATTACTTACATGTCTTGAATGACATATTTGCATCACCCTTGGCATAGTGCTCTGTCATGGCAACATACAGGATCCCAAAGCTGTTAATAATGCCAAAAACTGTCCCATTGCATGCCATGGAGGAGAAGCAGACCACCCAGCCCCAGCCCCCATCTGGCTGCACGGGGTGAGATTCCCTGGACTTCTTGCCCACTTGATCTGATGGCTGGGGAACTGCCAGAAGGTTTTTGTCATCAACTGACGTCATTGTTCAGAGCCACTCTTCCCTCAGCTGTCAAGAGAAAAACTTGGGTAAATAGACCTAAAGCATGGATAAGCACAGGACACAATAATCTTCTGTATAGAAGGAGCTTCTGTAACAGAATTTGCCCCCTTAGAATAACAAAGTTCTAAGTTGAATTTGTGACAAAATGAGTTATAACCACGATGTTATAGCCCATGTATAATTCTATCATGGTAAAAAATATAAAAGCTGCATCTTGAGACAATTTTGAAGGAAGCACAGAATAACAAGTTTCTAACTCTATTTACGCCTACTAAAATCAAATTTTCAAAAGCAAACATCTCCGTTTGTCCAAAAGTTCACATAGAACTTTGTTATTCTAAGGTGGCAAGTTAAGATATATATTTCCTTCATAACTTGGTAACTAGACATAAACCAAGGGTAAGCAATGGAAGCAATAATCTTCTATATAAAAGTAGGCTCTGTAACAGATACGATAAATATTTTATTCTTATCATCATAAATCTTAAATGTTGAAATTTATTTCACTTAAATAAATACAGCCCCCCTCGGTGCCTGTCATAAAAAATATGCTTCCACATATTTCCAGCTTTCATAGTGATGTAGATATAAAATTATGCCATGCAGATGCTTCATGCTCAACATAGAAGAAAGTTAAATGAAAACTGACTTAGAGATCATTAAGAAAAGCAGGACCCACATTAGGCTGTATGAAGATGGTCAACATGTCATTAAGAAAAGCATGACCCACATTAGGCTGTATGAAGATGGTCAACATGTCATTAAATTAAAAAAGCATGACCCACATTAGGCTGTATGAAGGAGGTCAAAATGTCATTAAATTAAGAAAAGCATGACCCACATTAGGCTGTATGAAGGAGGTCAAAATGTCATTAAATTAAGAAAAGCATGACCCACATTAGGCTGCATGAAGGTGGTCAACATGTCATTAAATTAAAAAAGCATGACCCACATTAGGCTGTATGAAGGTGGTCAACATGTCATTAAATTAAGAAAAGCATGACCCACATTAGGCTGTATGAATGAGGTCAAAATATCATTAAATTAAGAAAAGCATGACCCACATTAGGCTGTATGAAGATGGTCAACATGTCATTAAATTAAGAAAAGCATAAAAGCATGACCCACATTAGGCTGTATGAAGATGGTCAACATGTCATTAAATTAAGAAAAGCATGACCCACATTAGGCTGTATGAAGTTAGTCAACATGTCATTAAGAAAAGCATGACCCACATTAGGCTGTATGAAGGAGGTCAACATGACCTGGTTGTGAGCAAAACCATGGGACACATTATAATTACAGGCAATATTGTCTTCATCTGCCCATCTTGGAATTTTATTGAAACCTCTAAGTTTACAGTAGCTGATGATCCTAAATCTACGATGTTAACACAGCTTTAACTATACTAATATTCGTTCCATAGCTCCTGGCTAGAAAAAAAGTACGAAACTCAAACAAGCATCTTGAAGAATTAAGCACTGAGATGTAAACACCATCTAAGCTACCCAATGTCCAGAAGGAAAACCTCACCTGAGAAAGCCTGACCAACACAAAGGTGACCCTTTATGTGTAAGTGAAATTCCACCCGGGACCTACTAGTCAATCAGCAGGTAGGCTTAGATAGGCCCAGCCAGCATGCCCCATCTATCATTGGCTTGATAACTGCATAGCACTCTCACAATCTTGAGTCTGCACCGCTGTTTGGACCTGTTTAAGAGTGGGATAATTTACAACACCTCAATAGATTAGCAGCCTGTTGATAGACATGATGAGCCACTAATCACTACAAGTGTCTGCCACAGACATGGGGTGGGGCAAGGTGTACCGCCCAAGTTGGGCCAGCTAGACAGAACAATGATTAAGATAGATGCTCCTGAAAATGTACCATGGTCATACCAATCTTATAATACCATGGGCACACCACTCTTATATTACCAAGGGCACAACACTCATATGCCTATATTTCTATGGCCATACCACTTTTATATTGGCATGGGCACACCACCCATATATTACCATGGGCACACCACTCTTACATTACACAATCTCGAAAAATAATATTAAAAAATATAAGTTTCACAACTCTTACAAAGGGTAGACAACTTTATCGTTATAACTAAGGTTAAACCACTCTGATATTTCTCCGCTTAGACAACCTTACTATTTAAATGGGTATGCCACTATTTTTTATTGATATGGGGCCATCCATAAAGTACGTACCGCTCCAGAGGGGGAGGGGTGTAAGAAAGTGTGACAGTTTGTGACAGGGGGTGTCGGGCCATGTGTGACGTCACGGTGTTTTATGTTAAATTTTAATTATTTTGTTAATAAAAAATATATATATTGTACGAAAGTGTGACGTAGTTTAGGGGGGTCCGAGATTTGTGACAATTTGTGACTGGGGAGGGGGGGGTAAAAATTATCAAAAATAGCGTGACGTACTTTATGGACGGCCCCTATGGTACTATCGCTAGTCGCTAGAACACTTCATTTAAAACAAACACACTTAAACAAACAAACACACACAAACAAACACACACAAACACGCATACAAACACACAAACAAACAAACGCACGCACGCGCGCACAAAAACACAGACACACACACACAAACTTAGGCTATTAAAAAAAGTTGATAAGTCGTGTGTGCGGCTGTTTTAAAGTCTGCTATTCAAAATATGCCAGGGCAACAAAAAAAAATCCACAGAATTTCAGTTCAGCAGTAATTTTGGACTGACCCGATTAAACAGACTAACAGGATCACTCAACGAACAAAGGGACGGCAAACAAGGAGTCACTGTGGCAACTTAATCACACAGGAAAAGAGAGGTCACTGGGGCAAACAATACTATCCGCCTGGAAACAGTCTTCCTAGCAAACAGAGGTCAATTAAGCAAAACAATCTTCCTAGCAAACTTTTTAGAGGTCAATTAGACAAAACAATCTTCCTAGCAAACTTTTTAGAAGTCAATTAGACAAAACAATCTTCCTAGCAAACAGAGGTCAATTAATCTCGTTAGCAAACAGAGGTCAATAAGACACCGCAATCCCCCGGCAAACAGAGGTCAATTAATCTCGTTAGCAATCTCAATTAGACTAAACAATCTTCCTAGCAATCAGAGGTCAATTTGACAAAACAATCTTTCTAGCAAACAGAGGTCCATTAGACAAAACAATCTTCCTAGCAAACAGAGGTCAACTGATCTCGTTAGCAAACAAAGGTCAATTAGACATCACAATCCCCCTAGAAAACAAAGGTCAATTAGACATCACAATTCCCCTAGAAAACAAAGGTCAATTAGACATCACAATTCCCCTAGAAAACAGAGGTCAATTAGACATCACAATCCCCCTAGAAAACAGAGGTCAATTAGACATCACAATCCCCATAGAAAACAGAGGTCAATTAGACATCACAATCCCCCCTAGAAAACAAAGGTCAATTACACAAAACAATCTTCCAAGCAATCAGATGTCAATTAGACAAAACAATCTTCCTAGCAAACAGAGGTCAATTTAGCAAAACAATCTTCGTAGCAAACAGAGGTCAATTTAGCAAAACAATCTTCCTAGCAAACAGAGGTCAATTTAGCAAAACAATCTTCCTAGCAAACAGAGGTCAATTGATCTCGTTAGCAAAAAGAGGTCAATTAGACATCACAATCCCCCTAGAAAACAGAGGTCAATAAGACACCACAATCCTCCAGACGAATAGAGCTCAATTGGAAAAACAACAGTCATAAACCGTTACAACACTGTTGACAACAAATAACGATAGTAATATTATATGTTACAAAGAATCCTTGCTGAAAGAAGCCGATTGACCGAGTATAAACTTTTTAGTTGTCTTCTACTGTCTCAGTTGATCCCAACTGGACAGTGATAAATTCAGGTCTAGTTGAAGTGTAATGTTATGTGAAGAGGTGCGCAATGGGCACCACTGAGGACGGGGGCCGGTGGAGGGGGTAAACATGTAGACCGAAGGCGGTCGCAGATCAAGTACTTCTACAGTTTAGATAATGTATACATTTTCACAGCAATTTTCCCATAAGCTGCGCAGATGACTGAAGCCGCACAGCATTTTAGAATTACTGCGCAGCAAGCTTTGAGACAAAAATATATCTGTGTTTTTTGGGGTGTAAAAGTTTGCACACAAATGACACACGACAAATTTGTGCAACTATGCACACGAGTCTGATATTTTGCAATATCGGCAATTTAAACCAAGCATGTCAACGGCATAATATAGAATAAGTATTGCCATACAACTTACTACGAGTATTCCACACTAGGCAGACATCAAGCTCAGCCGGTACAAGACGGAGAAGCCAAGAATGTCAACTGAAATTACACGTACAGCTGGCATGTCAACCGTCGGCGGACTCGTAACTTGTGACAATATTGAATCAAATCATTTGAGGACCACTTTCGACCGACTGCTCCCCCCCCCCTCGTGTCATATTTTGAGGACCGCTGCCGGCTGTCGACTCAAAACGAGGTCAACATGCACCACGCCAGCTGATAAAGTTGGTCCGAGCGTGTGTAAGACAGTACGGGCCAATCATTGGCCGTCATGCACGGACTCCACACTCAACAATTGAAACTGAACCTTATGACTGAGGATACCAGGCAACAATCAAAGGTCAAAAAGCCTTGGCGTTATAACTTTGCCTCGTCTTGTTCGAAGGTTGGAGGGGGTGGTGAAATAATCGACTTTCAGAGATATAAATGTAAAAGAATTAAAAGACAAGTTAATAACAGCATTATGGGGCCTCTATAAATGACGTCACGCGATTTTGGTTGATTTTTATCCCCCTTCGCTATACTTCGTCAGAAAAACTTCGATCCCCCCCCCACACACTTTCCAATATGACGTCACACATTTTTGACTCCCCCTAAAAGTCGAATTTTCTATTTGAAAATGAAGCATGTTTCAAATCACTATACTGTCATTTTAGTATATATTTAGTGTAAGGTTGTACTCTAATATCGTAACACGCGTGAAACCACGTAAAACGTCTGAAAATAAATTGTAAGAAATCGAATATGTAAGTGGAACCTTTATTTAAATTATCATGTTTAGACGTGAAGTCATAATTCTTACCTCACCCCCTCGTCACAAATGTGTGGACCCCCTTCCCCCTGGATGCGTGACGTCATAAAAGGACACCAAAGTAGCCTTTCTATTACTTCCTATACATCAATAGTATCTACAAACATTCATACGCTGACAATTTAAGGAGACTTTCACATGAGTAGACCCGATTATTCCCCGGATCACTTGAAATATTTCAAAGCCATCACAAATATCCCCAAGAAGCTTAAACATTCATAGAGTCACTGAACGTTCAATGGGTATTGCTATTCGCAAATCTTAAGATGCTCAGACACAGATAATATATCTTGGGACATTATGACATTTAGAAAGTAGATGTCTGTTGACATTTCTGCATTTAAATCATCTGGGGATCTTTAGCAAGTAACATTAGCTGGAGACGTTCCTGCAGAAACAATTATCTGAAGACCTTAAGCAACTAGTATTATTTGTTTATATGCCAGGAACAATATTTTCTAGCGAATATAGACACCAATATTAGGCGGGGGGTGGGGGGTAATCCATAAATGACAATTTGTGACATTTCCCGCCTCCCCCCTCCTTGTCATACGTCAAAAAAGTTAGCCCCCCTCAAATATGACGTCATATGCTTTATGATAAAACTTTGCCCACCCCACCCACCAAAAAAAAAACACACACAAAAAAAAACAGCCGTATTTTCTATTATAAAATGAGTATGTTTCAAATCCCTTTAATGTCATTTAAGTATGCATTTAGTGTCAGGCTGCACTCTAATATCGCAGGAGAAAAGATGTATTAGAAAAGAACCGCAGGAGAGCTGAAACTTTTAATTTCAAGCTGCACGTTTTATTGTTACGTCTCAGTTCTTTAACACCTCCTCCCCTCGTCAAGCATCGTCACAAATGTTTGACCCACTCCCCCCCCCCCCAGGGGCATGAAGTCATTTATAGACGATCCCTTTTCTGAGATCTTTATAAACTAATATCATCGGGAGAAAGTAAGTCACTAATATTATCTAAACACCTTTGGAAACTAATATTATTGGGAGCTACCATGAACAATGCTATCTGGAGACAATGAAACGGTAATATCTAGCAATCTTTAATTGATGATGTGGAAAAATTGAGTTATTTGTTTTATAAATTATATGGAGATCTTCAGAGACCAATTATCTGGAGACCTAGAGATACTAATATTATCTGTAGACATTTATACTTCAAGATCACCTGGAGAGCTTCTAAATTTATTATAAAGTTGCGTGGCAAAATAAACAATTCAAATGGACACTGACACTCTTAGTAATTCGTATGAAGCAGAAGCACTATGTGCAAAACAGAGATGAAGACAATCTTGTCAACATCCATACGAAAAGAGAATTAACCTTTTCTGAAAACATTGACAGCACCTACCTTTGAAAATCCACGGTAATATAAAAGTGGTGTGTCCAAGAAATAAAATCCTAGAACACCTTAGAGCAGTTCACTTTATAAAGAATGAAAAAAAAAACCTAGACACTTTAACTTAAAGATCTTCACACTTTCTAAAAAGTGCCATATTAGTTAAATCATCAAAGTACTGAGCATAATTAGACATCTAGGATAATTCATATCATTGAAAGAGCCACTTTTCTCTCTAAGATAATCACATATTTATGAAGTGAAGCTCTTGTTAAAGGCCTACAGGAAACTATGTCCAGGGAGTAGTATGAAATGACAAGATTTCCAAATAATTTGATTCCTTCAGACAGGCAACACACTTATGAGAAAATTAGAGCTGGGATTCTCAGTGATATTGCTTTTTTTTTCCTCTTACATATGCCACTCCATTTAAAGAGCCCAGCTGTTTGGTATCAATTACATGATCATGCAGCCCAGGGGTCCTAAAACCTTATAGCAAGCAGTCCACACATACATTATGAGATACTAGTGTAACCTAATTATAGAGATATCAAAACTTTTAAATATGAAAATAGGATTAAAATATGAATTATATTCATATAATTATAGCTCTAATAACACATCAGTAAAAAGTTTAGCTAAATTTTTATTTTAAAAAAACACATTAAAAATAGGCTATACAAACAAAATTCTAAATTGTACAATTTGTGTAATGTTGAGATCAAAGTTATTCTTTCACTTTAGTAAATGCTATTTAAATTATGTTAAAGAACAATACATAATGATTTTTATTAATCTTTTTTAAATATGATCTTTTAATTTTGGGGGGAAATAAAGCTCATTCATTATTCTTCCTTAATGACTTAATGACATACATCTTGTCTTATCTATACAAAATGCTGCTTCTTTGCAGAAGATTATTGCATCCAAAGACCATACCAGTCGGTTGGCAAGTGACGCAGAGTCCTGTCAAGTTCATTTTGGATCATGCTGGATATATGTGTCAATCAATGTTCCCTTTCATCTGCTTGGCTGCGCAGATATCTGTCCTACGCTGCGCAGCAGTTTAGAATTACCGCAAACCCTTTTTGTAAAATATTTGTCAAAAAATGGATGCTGAGCCCCTTTGCACACGGACTGACGAACCTTAGAAGGAACATTGGAGTCGAAATTTGTTAAGATGATATAAAATCTAATGGGGAATAAAGTATTACATTACATGATTTTTAAAAAAAGATTGAAGCCATGAAGAATGTTCCCTTAAAGCTGCTAGGCCATCTGGCTGACACTGTTCAGCAGTTTAGAATTACTGCATAGTAAATTTTGTAAATTATTGCACACAAATTAATTGTTTTTTACTTTGCATATTGACCAATGAACCTTTGACTTAGAGGGAACATTGGCCACCGGCCCAAAGGAATTGACAGTGGACTTCAATGCCTTTTACTTTTAGTAATTTGATATGGGCCATCAAGTTTTTATGTAACCTACCAAGTTTGGTCAAGATTAGGGCTGTTAAGGATCAATTTAAATTCATTTGTTAACTTTTGAAAAATTAACGATTAATTAATGGTTTATTTTGATTAAAGCCAAAAATTAAAATATATGATGTCATAAGTAATACATATTAAACGTCCTTGTTGAAAATCTAAATAACACTGGAATGTCATCTTTTAACCAACTACGCAAAAAGACAAGTGTCTTGACATTATTTGGTTCAAGTGACGAGCGGGTCTAATTGAAAATATAACCAGCTAAGCTGAACAATCATTCACATGGAACTAAGGTAACTGGTATGCATTAAACGGTATTGGCAAGGAATGACAATATCAGGTTTCAGTTTTCATTAAGTTTCCACCATTGTAGAGGGTAAACGGATGTAAGCACTTTCATCTCCACTTTGTAATACAGTAATTCATCAGAAGAGCTGTCATCATTTTCTGTCTTTGAGTCAGACTCCATTAATGCCATTAGCTTAAAACGCTTTTCATTTTTAAATAAGCGAAGTGTTAGAAACATGGTAGACAAAATATTTCTTATGAAGGATACTATAAACTTTATTTTAACATTTTGAACATTCCCTTCAGTCAATAGTTTAAAACCAAAACGTTCGTGTAATAGTCAGAAAATGTATTATTTATCTGCCGCTATATTTTATTATTTTTTAAAAACTTTTTGACTTCGAATAATTTGTAAGTGATGGGTCGATTAATCATTTAAAATAATTTAATCATTAAAATGTTTTAACAATTAACAGAAAAGTTATTCTTTAATTTCCTTAGCCCTAGTCAAGATCCATCCGTTTACCTAGTAGCCAATGTTTAAAAAAATGTTTATATAGGTCATATAACAAAAAACCATTTTGGCCCCCACCCTTATGAATAGTAATTTTAAACAATTTAATACCATTATCATTAACTTTTTAGGGATCGTACTGAAGAATTTTCCAAAGTTTCAAGGCAATCAGATGAATGGTGTAATAATGCAGGGTTGGCCAATCACAGTTTATAGTTGGCGAGGGATGGTAGTAAAGGGTGGGGAGGGGGGCATCTAACAACAACCCCAGTACGCATGTCTCCACGTTACTTGCTTTTTGTCATTACTTCATGCTGCTGTTTGTGTCCGTTCTCTCACAACCCCCCACCCCACCCCAGTTCTTTGCACTATTTATGATGAGCAAGCCTGCAGCGGATATTATGGCGTGGGTCGCATCTAGTTTAAGAATATCTAGATACAACCCATGGTGTAGCAAATGCATAAGCCACAGGTTTGCTCACAGATGGTGCAAATAATGGGGGAATGGGGGTGGGGGTGAAGAATGGATAGAAACAGCAGCACGAAGAAACGAAAACAACACAAGTTTACATGAGATTGGGGAAGGGGGGATCGCAGACATGCGCACTGCAGTAGTTGTTTCCTCCTTCCTCCACTCTTTACTTCCATCCCTTGCCAACCATAAACTGTGATTGGCCAACCCTAGCCACGGTCATTCGTTATGCTTCTTTGCACTTGACTCCTGCTTGTTCTGGTAAAGTATATATACATTATATATATGTATATATAGATATACAGACATACAGACATACAGACATACAGACAGACAGACAGACAGACAGACAGACAGACAGACAGACAGACAGACAGACAGACAGACAGACAGATAGATAGATAGATAGATAGATAGATAGATAGATAGATAGATAGATAGATAGATAGATAGATTAAAAAAAAGACTATTTCTTATCTGAACTGCTACAGTTGCTCTTTCTATACAGAAGATTATTGCATCCTATGTTTATCTATAGTTTATATTTAGTTCTGCATTCTTATTAGAAGTTTAAATGTTGATAAAGTGTTGGCTTTCCTGGTTTCTTCAGGCAACCCATACCACGCCAGAATTCTGGAAGATCATATATGTGTTTGTTCTTGCATATGGAATAAGAAAGGTGTTTTTATCCTTATGTCTATCTGAGGGGTTGTATTAAGTTATCTTTGTGTTGTATTTCTAAATTAGAATTAATTGCTTAATGTATAATTAATACTTTATTCTTGGTTCTCCTATCCTTTGGTGTTTCAAGTTTTAATGATTTAATTAATGGCAATGGTGTTACTCTTGTCAGTTTTGAATATTCTCTAGTAGTAATGAATCTGTAGCTCTTTTTGAATTTGTTGTAGTTTATCAATGATTTCTTTGGTGTAGGTCCCATAAAGAAAGATGCATATTCTAGTAGAGGTCTCACCAAGGTGTGGTAGCGTTTTAGTTTTATATCTTTATTACGTTTTTAAAAGTTTCTTTTTATAAAGCCTAAGGTTTTGTTTGATTTTTTTAATGGGGATTTATCTTATCTTAGATATACAGATGCTCCTTCTATGCAGAAGATAATTGCGTCCACAGACCATGATAGATGATAGTTTCTCATTTATTATGACACCTAAGTATTTTGCATCTTTAGTTTGGGTTAGTTCTTTACCATGAATGAAATTAGTTGAATTTATTTGTTTCTTTTTCTCTGTTATTCTAGTATAGGTCTCTTGCATATTCTAGTAAAGGTCTCACCAAAGTGAGGTATCATTTTTAACTTCATATCTCTATTACATTTGTAAAAGTTTCTTTTCATAAAACCCAAGCCTAAGGTTTTGTTTGATTTTTTAATAACGTCATACATACATTGACATGATGATGAGGATTCCATGATAGTTTCTCATTTATTATTACTCCTAAGTATTTTGTATCTTTCGTTTGGGTTAGTTTTTGTCCATGAATGAAATTTGATGAATTTATTTGTTTCTTTTTCTTTGTTACTCTTAGTCTTAACAATTGACACTTTTCTGGGTGGAAAATGAACTTATTAGTAGTCATTAGTGAAATTAGTGATAGGCCCTACTGATAGATTCAATATTCAATAATTGATTATATTGTGATAGTGACTAATAGTTATAAGTTATAGTAATTTTAATAGAATTTTATGAATTCAGTTTTTATATTAGTAATTTATGAATAGGTCTATAAATACCATAATTATTATTCATAAGTATATAATCTTGATCATAATCATACAATTCATGCCATGGATGGCTGTCATGCTTTTGACTTTTGCCCCTTTTGGCTATGTGATTGGCCTTATTTGATAAGGCCAATCACAATACTTATTACTTATTACTTAGGGCTGTTATCGATTAATTTAAAATTAATCGTTAACTTTTGAAAAAATTACAGAATAATTAATCAATAATTTTGATTAAAGCAAAAAATAAGGTGTATGACATCATTACACTGAAAATTTCAAGGGAAGTAACAAAAACAGGCAATTCACATTTTTTAAAATATACATATAAGTATAAGTAGTTCAATATAATGTCAATGAATTTCTATTTTGTTATTGTTAATTAAGTAAAAACAATGTTTAATTGTTGATATCATTTTCCTTATAAAACAGCTTATTTTAAAGTTTACACTTTAAACATCTTCTTTTTTTTTTAAATGGAGAAGTTTGTTCGTAAAAAAGAAACTATTTTTTAAAATTATTAATAATTGAGTATTTATTGATAAATCAGTGGTATAATTAAAAAGATCTTCCAAAGTTTTAAGCGCTATTTTATGGATTAAAATAATTTTTAATCAATAAAAAATTTTACCGATTAATTGAGAAATTAATCATAATTTCCGCAGCCCTACTTATTATATTTATTTATGAATATGGATAATAATAATAGATAAGTTATTTTATAAGAAACTATACTTTTTTATAATTTCTATTGTTGTTTTAGTACTTGTAGTACTACTAGTACACAGACACAGCACAGTACCATGCCATAGTTATAGTTAACTAACACAGGCCATGGCCACAGTCACAGGCCTAATGGCTAATACTAAGACTAATGGTCTTGATACTTAATAGTTTTGATTGATATGCAGATGCATAGTAAAGAATTGTACTATAATACTAATAATATTTATTTAATTTATAATATTAATATATAATATAATATTAGTATTAGTAGCAGTTTTACCAAACTTTGGTCTTTGGTCCAAAGTTTTATTTTTATAAATTACTATTAAATGAAACTTTAGTCTTTAGTTAAAGTCTATAACTATAGTCATAGTATAGGCCTGCTTTGTTACTTTACGTATTAAGTTAAGCCTCAATTAAATCACGAAGGATAAAGTTAATTAAAATAAAATTATTGTTTTGATTTCAGTCATAAAAAAATAAAAAAACCTACCCACACTTGCCACAGCACAGTCTGGGCGGCAGCACAGTCACAGACGAGCTTCAGTTACAAGTTACAGTTGCATGAGTTTCACTCTTGACACTTCAATAGTAATAGTCTTAAATAATAGATCTGGCTCTGGTTATCAAAGAAAAACATCACAGATACCGAATGCAACTTCTATTCATTTTTTTGAACATGACTTTTGATAACAGAAACTCGTAACCATGTCAATGTCGATAAAGAAGTGCATTTTTCTCAAGTCAAGGCTCCATCCTTCCCATGACCTTTGACCTATATCAATGGTGAAGTGTGTCGCCCAGGGGGGAGGGGGGCAATGCAATTTGTTTAGGGCTGCGGAAATTACCGATTAATTTCTCGATTAATCGGTAAATTATTTTATCGATTAAAATTATTTTAATCGATAAAATAGTGATTAAAAATAGAAAAATGTTTTTTTTTATAAATAAATAATTAATATTAGTTTTTATTTTATCACTATTGTTTTACGTACAAACTTCTCCGTTAAGGGAATTCAGAAAGAGTATACTTTAAAATAACCTGTTTTATAAGGACAATGATATAAAAAACAACATTGTTTTAAACTATTTAATTAACAATAAAAAAAATTAAATTCATTGACATTATATTGAACTACTTATTTTTAAATATATCCCCTAACAATAGTACGTGTTTTAAATTTAATTAAATTAAATACTTAGGTTATGGGCATTTTAAAAAATACAATAAAAGGGCACAAAATATGAAGGAAAACGAAATAGTGAAAAAAGAGATTATGAGGTCTTAGAAAAAAAAANGTTTTTATTACTTCCCTTGAAATTTTCAGTTTAATGAAATCATACATCTTTATTTTTAGCTTTAAAAAATTATCGATTAATTAATCGGTAATTTTTCAAAAGTTAACGATTAAATTTAATTTAATCGATAACAGCCCTAATATATATATATATATATAATATTACTATTAATATTTAGGCCTAGATCTATATCTGTAATAAACTTTATAAATAAAGTAATAAAGCTGAGTTGGTGTTTGTATGTTTGTAAGTATGTTTCTATGTTTGTTTCAGCCTTAAAACTTTTAACTAAAACTCTTTGTTAATTTTACACAATCACAAGAAAACCAAACAATAACAATGATTAACAAGAGTGTTAGTTTAGTAAGCCACTGTTAGTGTTACTGTTACTGTTACAGTGTTACACTACACATTAATATTAGGCTGGACGGTTCCTTTTAACCTTCAGAGGTAGAAGGATTTACTAAAAATTTTAGAAGATCCGTTTATTTTTTGTTATTGTCCCTTTCACCCGAAAGCCGTAATTTTTTTTTTAAATATCAGAAAATTTAGACAAAGAGAAAATTAAATATCATTTCCTTATCTACTACTTATTGATTGCAAGACATAATAGATCTACGGACGTTTAAAGTACGTCAAAGGGAGCAATTTAAACTTTTTTTTTTAAAGATTTTATTTTGAGCGGTACGATTTCAAAAATATTTTATTATCCAAATACGGTGCGCAAATCTTTGTGCAAGCCTCTTAAATACGACTGGTTTACTTTCTTTCATTATTACTTTAAGCAACTAACATTTATACAATTTGTAATTTAAATTATTGGCCCAACTGAATATGGGACGTCCAATAAATGACGTCACGCGCCTAGGGGAAAAAAAGGAAGGGGGTCACGCATGTGTGACGAGGGGCAAGTGGATGTTTAAGAATTAAGACTTCACATCACTATACGCAACTTTAAAAAAAAGTTCCACTTAAATTTTTGATTGATTGCATTTTATTTAATGACATGACGATTTCAATGGCTTCACACATGTTAGGAAATTAGTGTGCAGAATTACACTAAATATATATTTAAATAAAAAAAAAAATTATTTGCAACATGTCATTTTTCAATTCTAAAATACGGCCTGGGGGGGGGGGGTGGTCAAAGCTTTGTGACGTCACATTGGAAAAAAGGGAAGTGGTCTAAGTTTTTGTGACGAAGTGTGACGAGGGAAGGGCAAAATTTGCCGAAATCGCGTGACGTCATTTACGGACGGCCCTAATATAGCTCTTGGCTTTATAAATGAGGTAAGAAGGGGCTTTAATTACGTTCTTAATCTAATTTTTAAAATTTATGTCGTAGGAGTGTTGAACTTAACAATTTTTGTGAGTACACACTGCCCTCATCAAGGTCAAGGATTCAAGCTATTCTCCAGACCCTTCCACTAGGCTATTCTTTCATTTAAAAAGTTGTTCCAAAATATATGTAGTCTATGGCCTATATAATGGTAGCCAGAAGGGGAAAACACTAAACTCAACTTAAACACGGTGATAATGAGTGAATTCTCCTCTAATAAGAGGCCGTCCATAAATGAGGTCACGCGATTATGGCCGATTTTTTACCCCCCTCCCCCATCGTCACAAAACCTTAGACGCCCCCCCCCAATAGTGCGTCACAAAGCTTTGGACCCCCCCCCCGCACCCATGGGATGGGATGGGACAGAAAAATATGTCCCATGGACAAGCCTGGTGACCCCCCTCCCCCAGGAGCGCGACGTCATTTATGGACGACCCTTTAGTCATACGCGTGACATTATTTTGGATGGCCAGTTAATATTACGCTCATGTGATGACCAACACACACGACATTTTCATCCCCTACCTCAAACGAACTCTTATGTCTTTTTATGTTAAATATCATTACCCTCATCACTAACCCATTTTACACAAGCTAACGGGTAGTGCGCAGTGTATAGATTAACCCAAGCGCCTTCGGTCCTCAATATCTGTGTGACTGTATTAGTTTTTTTATTAGTTTTTACTGAAATCTTAATTTGGTTGATTTTTACGATAAAAATATCTGGTGTAATTAGGGTGGGAAATTTAAATATCATTAGCCTATAGTTCCGTTGGGAAGAGGGATAAGAGCGTATGATGGCTTTATACCTAGAGGTTATTAGATACCGGTCTGGGTGGGGCAGGGGTAGCACCAATTAGGAATTCTGATCTGATTCTCTTCTCCACTCCTATCGCGACCATGTTACAAAAGTACCTAAAATGTTTTGAAAAGTATATTTTAGTTGTTCAAAAATATTAACTGCTATAATTTATTTTAAAAAATGTATGAAAGTGTTTTTTTTTAAAAAATATTTTTTAAAAAGTAATATTTGTTCCAACCCCCACAGGTGTTGACGCGCCTTGCTGAAAAAATTTAACAAACTCGCGCCCCTTCCCTTGTGTAGGCCTTGCAGAAATACAGATATTAATAAGACACACAAAGGTGTCAGTATTTAAAATATTGATTATTCATCAATTAAAAAGTTACTACCGCCCTTTTAACTGTGTGGTTGCGCGGCCACGCAGTTATCTGGCCGACGCCGTGCAGAGGTTTAAAATAACCGCGCAGCAAATTGTGTAGTATTGCACAAAAAAGGGATGCTGTGCAACTTTGCTCACGAATTTCTTTTTAATTTGCAGTTGCACAATAACCTTAGAAGGAACACTGGCGTCTGCCTAGCCGACATTAAGATTCAAGCTGCTGGGCCCTATGACCTGACTGAACGATACGTCATTGTTGTTAGACATTTTGTTTGAATGTTCAGTTTACTCTAGTTTTAGTTTATGAGTATGGCGAATGCATTCACATCAGGATTAAAAGTTTGTTGAGTACAATAGTATGTTTTTGGAAGTATGCTGTCAGTTAGTGTGTGAAAAAGGTGATCGGATGGTGGCTTGGTTAAATTCTATAGCGGTCATGACCGCGAAAATTATCAGGCGTTTTGGACGAGTACCCGCGCTAACAATGTTATTGAGAGTAGGGATGTGACGAAGTTCGAATTCGAATCCGACGATATTCGAACTTCGACGTTTTTTGAGCAAATTCGAATCCGACGGATTTTTAAAATAAATCCGTCGGATTCGAATTTGAAAAATTACTATTTTCAGATGAAACACGGCCGTAGAAATCGTAGCTGAAATTTAAAAAATCATGTTAAGCCTGGTCCCTTTTGGAACTCAGGACGTGTTAGCGCATTTTCGTATTATGTATCAGTACTTATGTTAGATATCAGCATTATGTAGTTATCAGTAATTGTGTTTAGATTTTAGACATATTTTTATGAATTTTCTTGTGTAATGAATATACCTGACATTTTTAAATTTAAAAGTCATTTCTTTACATTTTAAAATTTTTTATTTTCTCTTTAATCTAACTACAAGTCACCACAAATGATGACGTTAAAGTCTCTAAACCTTTACACATATTCTAATGACGTCAACTAAAAAAAACAACTAATTCTTTTGCACGCCTTCGCACCACTCTTGAATGCTTGAAAAATGCTCTATTCGACTTCCGGCAATGGCGGCCGTTCCCTGTGCCAGTGTTAACTCTCGATTCGCAAAGTTTTTTGGTAGTTTTAACGGGTTTTTTTAACGGATCGAGTAACTGAGTGTTGATGCACCAATGGCAGGTCAGGACATACAAAAAACATATATACATCATGGGTCTAGGACTTATGGATCCTGTGATCATGGTGATGACAGACAGACGGACAAAACGGGGGCAATAGCGATTTCGACATCTCGAAAATGCGCTAAAAACCTAGAGACTTTCGAAAACCCGAAATAAAGAAAACAGATAAAACTAAACTCCTAGACCCTTACTCAGCTGTCCATAGATATTAGACGTCGTATTTAATCATGAACGTATTTTAGATAGTCTACACCCCTCTCACGAAATTGTTTTCATCCGAGTTTTCTAAACCTCGGAATAGATGACCGTCGCAGCAGACTACTGCCAGACAATGCAGAGAAACTGGTGTTCTTGAAGCTTAATCTGCCATTAATTAATTTCAAGTACTGAGGCTTTATGTGAATGTGACAATAAACAGTATCTTTAATTTAGTTTAATGCTCTCATAACTCTCAAATTTTAAGAACTTAGTTTTTAATTTCGCCAAATGTTGTTTGTCAAATTGTTTTAATTTTTTTCTTGATTTTAAGCTTTTTTAAAAATTTAGGTTCAAATTACTTTGGTGGAATTAAAATCATTCATTTTGTTTATCTTTTTAAACTGCAATATGCATTGTTTTTTTAATTACTTATTTTTGTGATTAAAAATCCTCCTTGTTATGGGGGGGGGGGGCACGTGACTGACACCTTGGTATACTCCCTTTTTTAGCCAAGTGTTGACCGAATCCGCATCCGAATTCGAATCCGACGGATTTATATTTGCCAAATCCGAATCCGACGGATGCGGATTATTATCAGCTCCGTCACATCCCTAATTGAAAGCCCTAGTTACGATTGGGATTGCCGGATTTGGGCTCCGGTCCGGCAAAACCTGAATCCAGCCATTTTTACAAATCTAGCTCCTGCTTCAGATCCGGCAGTATTTCACTTCATAAATCCGGCGAAATCCGGCTGGCCATAGTGGGGATATATAGTAAAAAATTGATGAATAAAATTTTTTAGACTCTCTCTTCCTGTTTTAGCTCTGTCATAGAAATCAACCTCTTTTCTTTAAGTAGCGAAATTGTTTTAATTAAAATAAAATTATAATTATAAAATGTTTTACGATGAATGAAAGGAGCATTACAATTTATTTTAAATGGATGATATTAATGATAACGTTGTCTCGTTTTTAAAATATGAAATCTTACATAATTTCGACGATTTAAGGTCAAAAGTTACTGTCTCTGCAAATATATTGGAATCAGCGTTGTTATATTTTTTTTATATTTTTTTTTTATTTAACATTAACTTAATCAAGCACTACGGGATTATTTTAAAACATTAATTTAAGAGTCGTTATGTTTGTTGCTTTTTAATCGCGTGCGAACACTTAGGATTCCTTACCCGTATCATATCTTAACATTTAAAGACACTCCTTCTATACAGATGATATTTACGTCCTACGCTTATCATTGGTTTATGTCTAGTCTTGCATTTTTATTAGAATTAATATTGGTTTTCCTGTTTTTTTTCAGGCAACCCATTCTACATTTTGATTCAAGTAGTCATGTAGTTGTCTTGTAATACCAGTGTTCCCGTGTTGAATTACTTAATCTCTGAGGAGGATGTGGTTAGCCTCTGTTCCTGTTAGAATGAAGCTTATGGTCCTGAAGTAACCGCCCTTTCCCTTTTATCCTTTAATAAGCAAGTCTCTGTTGTTCAAGATCTCGAGTGCGGCCATAACATACAAACTTGTCAAAAGTAAGCCCAAGAGTTTTGTTAAGACGCTTTCTTCTTGAAATTTTTAGTGGGTTAAAAGTCCTAATCTACATTTGTTTTGAGACAGTTTGTATCACTATTGTGTCTGTTTCTTCATCGGTGCACTCTTGTTCCTTTTGTTGTAGGCTCCCATTGACAGTACCTTTAACAGAATCATCGGAGCACTGATTGTGTTAAAAACCCTGTTTATTGCTGTAAACTTATTGGTTACTGAAATTGTAGGTGTTTCTGCGTGTATTTTGTCAGTCGACAAATTCTTTAGCTTAACTCTTCCCTTGTTAATGATTCTACCACGAGGTAGTATTTCAACTGCTAATTCCTTCAAGATTGTACTTAAAACACAACTTTTCAAACTTTATTTTGAAAATTAATGAAACAACATTTCTTTTAATGATTAACGTAGCTGATGTACTATGTAGTGTCATTTATGTAGTTAGTATGATATGAATGTTTATTTAATTAATATATGTATTGTTATCTCCATGTAAAGTGCTGTGAGCCCGGCTCCTGGCTGGGATACAGCGCTATATAAATTATCATTTTATTATTATTATTATTATTATTATTATTAGGTACCAACCCACTAGGATTCCATCTTCGAACCCATGCGATGAATGCGGCGATGATTCTTGATATCATCGTCATCAGCATCCTTCCGTCTCGCAACACGATGGTGCAAAGATGTTATGTGCATGCTGTCGTGTACCGTTGTCTATGGTTTTAGGTCCCGAGGCTTACACTCCAACACTGTTGTACAATTAATGCAACTCAAGTCCTTTTCTCATCAACAATCTTTATTTACATTC
>MUZC01004583.1:681925-734328 GCA_002072015.1 Radix auricularia | reverse complement strand
CAAAAATTTTAATTTATGATGTCATAAGTAACACTTATTTAACGTTCTGATAAAAATCTAAATAACACTGGAATGTCTTCTTTATATATCAACTTTTCACCAACTATGCAAACGTGTGTTGACATTAATTGGTTCAAGTGATGAGCGGGTCTTATTGACAATATAACCAACAGAACTGAACAATCATTGACATGAAACTGATGTAACTGGTATGCTCAAAACGATCTTGGCAAGGAATGACATTATCAGATATTGGTGTTCATTAACTTTCCACCCTTGTACGGGATTAATGGATTCAAGAACGTTCATCTCCATTTTGTAACGCAGTAATTCATCAGAAAAGCTGTCGTCATTTCTGTCTCTAAGTCAAACGCCATTACTGCCATTAGCTTCATACGCTTTTCATTTGGTTTGATAAGTAGGCAAACTTTATCAACATTTTGAACATTCCCGTCAGTCAATATTTTAAAACCAAATTTAAATGTACATGTCATCTTCAGGAAATTCATTTTTATCAGGCGCTATTTTTAAAAATTGTTTATATATACTTTTTTTTTTACTTCCAATTATTTGTAAGTGATGCGTCAATTAATCGTTAAAAATAATTTAATCTTTAAACATTTTTAATTATTACTCGAGAAATTAATCATTAATTTCTGCAGCCCTAGAAATAATAATTATGAGTCTACTAATTTAGTAAATTTTCCAAATCATCGAACAAGACAAACAGAAGAAACAATATAAACATATATGTTTTCAAAATAGTGACGTATATTTATTTCAATTGTATATTTTTTTATCTAAGAAAGAAACTTAGTTTATGCGAATTTGTATATAGACCTGAGCCTTATTTAAATTCCTTTCTACGTGAACCTAAACGATTTATCGTTGATTCAATGTTAAAGTTCTCATGTTCATTTGAAATTATTGCCAATCCAGACAGGCGTTCGTTTTTCATTTTTGAGCGCAATGATTTTGATGATTTTCAATCATTGCTACCAAGAAGAGTAAAGTAAATTTGTATAGAGTATTGACAAATTAGGGAGTCCTGATGCCATTTATTTTTCAAACAAGAATGGTAGAAAGTCTTTAAGTTGTAGCTCACTAGTTGTAGATAGTGATGGACGTTGTGATGGACGTTGTGATGGATGTTAAGATGGACGTTTTGATGGACGTTGTGATGCATACAAATCTTTGAAGGTATACTATTCAACGATTGCTTCTTCAGGGTTAATATGTTTGTAAATTTTGCATCAACTTCAAAGAGAATCTTTATTTTCTTCCAACATTTTTGATGGATCAATACAATAGAAATAAATAGCTGTGCCCCTAAAGTAATTAAATCGATCATCTATTTATTTTAGTAGTGTATCCAAGATAGTGAAGTATGTTTCAGATTTAAAACTAGTAGTTGGATCATCAGCCCTTTCATCTCTACTAAGTTCACCAGCCATAATTTTATTTTTTGCAAATTTGAGTTTCTTTAAATGTTGTTTTTAACATCTAGTTTGGAAAAGTTTTCGTTAATAGATGATTAGACATCTACTTTCAGAATTTTAAAAAGCTTGATCGCTTCTCTTTACAAGAAACTTATTTCTTCCAACATCAATCAATCGTTTTGCAATTGCAATGTCAATACTCTTGCGCTACAAGTGGTGATGATAACACGAAAATATCAACCAGCTTTTGTACAAATAGCATCAGAAAAAACAAAAGAATATTTGTTATTAAAACAGATAGTCCCACAGCTTCTGCCCTGACTTCCGACAATTCCTCTATGTTATGTTGATTTCCCTGAATTTATATCTTCTAGAGTGGCTAGAATATAACCAATAAAGGTTAACTCAGGAGTTCCACAAGGAACTGTCCTAGGTCCCTTACTATTTTTAATTTATATAAATGACTTACCCAACAATATCTCAACAGGAACTAAAGTTAGGTTATTTGCTGATGATTGTATAATCTATAGAACAATCAAGTCAGAACAAGATAGCAAAATTTTTCAAAAAGACTTAGATGAATTAATAAAATGGGAAACTAACTGGAGTATGTCCTTCCACCCAGAAAAATGTCAACTGCTAAGAGTAACAAAGAAAAAGAAACAAATAAATTCAAAATATTTCATTCATGGAAAAGAACTAACCCAAACTAAAGATGCGAAATACTTAGGAGTCATAATAAATGAGAAACTATCTTGGAATCCCCATGTCAATGAAGTTATTAAAAAATCAAACAAAACCTTAGGCTTTATAAAAAGAAACTTTTACAAATGTAACAAAGATATAAAACTAAAATGCTATCTCACCCTGGTGAGACCTATACTAGAATATGCATCTTCAGTATGGGACCCATCCACCAAAGAAAATATTGATAAGTTAGAACAAATCCAAAAAAGAGCTGCCAGATTCATTACTGGAGAATATTCAAAACTGACAAGAGTAACACCATTAGTTAAATCATTAAACCTTGAAACACTAGAGGATAGAAGAACCAAGAGTAAATTAGTAATAATACATAAGGCAATTAATTCTAATTTAGAAATACAACACAAAGATAACCTAATACAACCCTCAAATAGACATAAAGACAAAAACACCTTTCTTATTTCATATGCAAGAACAAACACATACAAGTTTTCTTTCTTTCCGTCCGGTATTCGGGCGTGGAATGGGTTGCCTGAAGAAACCAGGAAAGCCACCACTTTATCATCTTTTAAAACTCTAGTAAGAATACATGACTAAACACAAACCATAGAAATACGTAGGACGCAATAATCTTCTGTACAGAAGGAGCGTCTGTAACATATAAGATAAGATAAGATAAGATAATAGCAGAGAATGATTCAACAACTGCATGCTTATGGCTTGACCATCTTGTATCAGAAAGTCATTTCTGAGTTTTTACTGTTAATTCATATTGACATTTATGATTTTTTTAAAGAGTAAGTAGACGTGGTAAACTAGACGTTAAGAATGCATACAACCTTTCAGCTGAGCCAAAAAAACAACTGTACATTACTGTGTACAGAAATTGCTTCGATAGTGACCAAATTCAAAACATGGGGACAACATTGGGTGAAAGTTTTAAGTCCACTCTTAATTCCAGACATCACAGATGCGCCATCGTATGCCTTTCCTCCACAGATTGTGATGTCAATGTTTCGTTAGAATCTTCTAAGCAAATGCAGGTTTTCAGCATATTTTTTTTACCAAAGTATACAAGCCTATAAGTCTTTCCTCAACATTTCTTAATTTTAAAACTGAACGTAAAGTGACATCTGATGAATTTTAGATATATTACTGGTTGAACCAATAATTAAAGAAAAGAAATGTGAAGACTTAACTTTATTATCAATAGCTGCTGATAATTCAGGTGCAAATGATTGAATTAAATGAATTTGCACATCATTACTTACATTTCATTTTTATTTTTAAACTTTAGATGACTGTTTAAAGTGGAATCATAGTTGGCTAATAAACTTAACATTTAACGAAAATTTCCAGTATTTCTACAACTACCATCAATAAAGCAAGATTGTTCTCTGTTTTGCTAAAACAAAGTCACGCCTAACAATCGTTTCAATGCTTCTCTATTCTTTTCCACTTAGCGACGCTACTGACTGACCAAACCAGATATTGCAGTTTTGAAATACGATATTTAGCAAGCCAATATTGTCGTATTGCAGTTTAGTGATTGATTAAAAGTTTCGTGTTTAATAATATTTTTTTCTGCTCTAGTTACACCTTTTTCGTGTTCATTAAGGACGTCTTGAGGGGGGCGCCATTTTAGACCGAACAGGTGCGCGGGGGGGGGGGCGACCCGCCCCCCCTGCCCTATAGCTAAATCCGCCACTGGTTTCTGGATCTAGTTTAGTATATAAGATTTAGATGAGTAATATTTAGAAAATAAAGGTAATTAAAACCTCATGTCAAAAAGTTAACCAGGTTTCATTTGAAAATTCTATTCGCAACGATCTTAACGGGCGGCAACATTCGCCATGTTAAACGTTTTTTGTTGTTTTTTTAATGGCCCATCTTCATGAAATTTAGTAGGTGATTTTACTGCTCTAACTGAAACCAATGAACGTAATTATTTTGTTGGCACGACGCCAATGTTAGTTGCCATGTTGAAAACTTCGAATGGTCTTTGTTACTTGCTGTCCCATCTTCCAGCAATTTTTTTCAACGCTAACTGAATTCCTATTTTTCCGCTGCATGCGCCCGGGTATTTTGCTAGCACGAAATAAAAAGTGCGTGTGTAGGGGGGGGATACTCCAAACATTTGATTCAAGTTCATTTAATATAGTGCTTCTCAAACTTTTTAGTATTGCGGACCGGCAGGAATTTTTTTTATTGCACCAGGGACAGGTGCACTATTTTCCCTGTTCAGACGTGGCGTGTTGGTGACATGAACATCCACATGACCGACAGCCCTTCAACATTGGCAGAAATTCGGTTAGTTATATGCTACATGTCATCCAAAATTTTTAAAAGAATAATCGCTTGTCTTTCACTGGTCTTTATGGTCGTGTGTGTTAGCTTCTTTACTTCACCTAGCTAGGTTTTTGGTGGTCGTGTGTGATAACTTCTTTACTTCACCTAGCTATGTTTTTGATGGTCGTGTGTGATAACTTCTTTACTTCACCAAGCTGTTTTTGGTGGTCGTGTGTGATAACTTCTATACTACACCTAGCTATGTTTTTGATGATCGTGTGTGATAACTTCTATACTTCACCAAGCTGTTTTTGGTGGTCGTGTGTGATAACTTCTATACTTCACCTAGCTGTTTTTGGTGGTCGTGTGTGATAACTTCTATACTACACCTAGCTATGTTTTTGGTGGTCGTGTGTGATAGCTTCTATACTTCACCTAGCTATGTTTTTGGTGGTCGTGTGTGATAACTTCTATACTTCACCTAGCTATGTTTTTGATGGTCGTGTGTGATAACTTCTTTACTTCACCTAGCTATGTTTTTGGTGGTCGTGTGTGATAGCTTCTATACTTCACCTAGCTATGTTTTTGGTGGTCGTGTGTGATAACTTCTTTACTTCACCTAGCTATGTTTTGGTGGTCGTGTGTGATAACTTCTATACTACACCTAGCTATGTTTTTGATGATCGTGTGTGATAACTTCTATACTTCACCTAGCTATGTTTTTGATGATCGTGTGTGATAACTTCTATACTTCACCTAGCTATGTTTTTGGTGGTCGTGTGTGATAGCTTCTATACTTCACCTAGCTATGTTTTTGATGATCGTGTGTGATAACTTCTTTACTTAACCTAACTTTGTTCTTGGTGGTCGTGTGTGATAACTTCTATACTTCACCTAGCTATGTTTTTGGTGGTCGTGTGTGATAATTTCTTTACTTAACCTAACTTTGTTCTTGGTGGTCGTGGGTGATCACTTCTGTACGTGCCCTATAGTTTGCTAATATTTTTTTAGAGTAAAGGGTGTCTTTTGCTACTAAAATCATTGTATTTCATCGTCATTGTGTCCCTATTTGTAGGATCGAAGTTAAGTGGCGTGCCACTTATAGATATACATATGCTGCTAATGTTTATATTACAGAAAGAGTGACTACTTAGAAACATATAGATCAATATTAATCTATTATTAATTATTTTTCGTAGTTTCCGTAAGTGTAAATAAATGCAAAATTAAAATGTATTTTTTTTAAAATTTAATTTTTTATGACATAAGTTAAATTTACAAAAAAGAATTTATTTTAAAGTAACATAAGTTAATAATAATTTGTCTTACAGTATTGTAACTATAATTTTTAGTGAAATTAAAATAAAATAAAAATTCTTACCATCTCACTAAAATTTTTTCAAGAACAACACACTATTAAAATATATTTGTACCAGTGCTTTGTGGTGCAGCGATTACGGACAAATAAATTGTTATGCACATCAGATGTTGACAATAACAAAATTACTTCATGATAGAGAGTGTTCTTTCTCACTGACAAAACATAGTGCCTATTTGTTTACCACGTTTTTATTAACTTGCTTTCGTTCATGTTTGCCTATTTCAAACTTTCCAATGTAAAATGAAACCCCTTTTGCCTTTTAATGGTCCTAGTGATCTCAAAATTTTACCACGGATTGATCTTGGATGACAAAGCATTGTATCAAAATTTCAGTGGTCGAGTGGTAGCGCGCTCGACTGGCGTACCGATGGACACGAGTTCAAATCCACGCGAAAGCGAGGATTTGTTCCCGGCCTAAGGAGTCCCCGAGTCACCCAACTCTGAATGGGTACCTAACTAACAATAGTTAGGCGGCTGGGTAATGCGTGGAACCCTTATAGCCGTGGCCTCTGACCGCTGCATCACTTGCCAACAGATCATCTCTCATGGTCTGTGGACGCATAGAAGGAGCGTCTGTATATCTAAGATAAGATAATATCCAATGTACCGTAATTAAATTAATGCATTTTTAAGTGTATCTATATGTTGCAAATGTGTTCGTCTGTTGTTGACATTCACGTGCCAACGAGTTCACCCCGTGACCATATCCCCTAGGTATTAAAACGTTGGGCTGGCGCTTATGGGTATTTGGTATACAAATAAATAGAGGTAAAAAAAAAAGATTAAAAAAAAAAACACAACACATCTTTATATATTATAAGTGAACTAAAAAGAAGAAAATAATTAGAATTAGAGGTAAAAAAAATCATGTTAAGCCTGGTCCCTATTGTAATTCAGGACGTGTTAGCGCATTTTCGTATTATGTATCAGTACTTATGTTAGATATCAGAATTATGTAGTTATCAGTAATTGTGTTTAGATTTTAGACATATTTTTATGAATTTTCTTGTGTAATGAATATACCTGACATTTTTTTATATTTAAAAGTCATTTCTTTACATTTAAAAAAAAATTATTTTCTCTTTAATCTAACTACAAGTCACCACAAATGATGATGTAAAACTCTCTAAACTTTTACACATATTCTAATGACGTCAACTAAAAGAAAAACAACTAATTCTTTTGCACCCTTTCGCACCACTCTTCAATGCTTAAAGGATTATGCATTCGACTTCCGGCAATGGCGGCCGTTCCCTGCGCTAGTGTTACCTCTCGATTCGAAATATTTTTAGCGCATTTTCGAGAAGTCGAATGCGCTATTGCACCCGTTTTGTCCGTCCGTCCGTCATCACCCTTGATCTCAGCATCCATAAGTCCTAGACCCATGAGGTATATATGTTTTTTGTATGTCCTGACCTGCCATTTGTGCATCAACACTCAGTTACTCGATCCGTTAAAAAACCCCGTTAAAACTACCAAAAAATGCGCTAAAAATAAATTAAAAACCACGTTTTTATAAGTGGACTCAATGCAAAGAGGTTAAAAAAAAGAGTTAAAAACACGTTTGTTTTAAGTGCACTAAAAAAGAAAATAAATTAAAACTTATATGTTCACTTAGCTTTGATTTAATACGACTGAAAACGCGGGGCGGACGTATGAGGTTTTATATGTACAGTTCACTCATTCTCTCATTTATAGTACTCTCTTTTGCCTTCTAAATTATAAATCTTTAACTTTTATACAATACACTTATCTTTGTGTTGTATTTCTAAATTAGAATGAGACTTTGAAGCACCCGCTCCACCGGTTGAAAAATTAATTTTAAGCCAGAGTCAAAAGATATTGCTTTTACTCTTTGGGACAGTCCATACATGAAGTTACGCGCCTAGGAGGGTTGGGGTCACGCATTTGTGACGATGAGTGAAGAGGGTGTCTAAGAAATATGACGTCACATCAAAATGCGCAACTTAAAATAAAAGTTCCCTTAAAATATTTGATTGCTTGCAATTTATCTTCCTCTTATATGTTACAGACGCTCCTTCGGTACATAAGATTATTGCGTCCTACGTTTTTCTATGGTTTGTGTTTAGTCCTGTATTCTTATTTGAGTTTTAAATGATGATAAAGTGTTGGCTTTCCTGGTTTCTTCAGGCAACCCATCCATGCCGGAATACCGGACGGGAAAAAAAGAAAACTTGTATGTGTTTGTCCTTGCATATGGAACAAGAAAGGTGTATTTATCTTAATGTCTATCTGAGGGTTGTATTAAGTTATCTTTGTGTTTTAATTGCTTTATACTTTATGCATAATTAATAATTTACTATTGGTTCTTCTATTCTCTAGTGTTTCCGGGTTTAATTTATTTAATGACGTCTTCGATGGCTTCACACGTGTTACGATATTAGACTTTAGACCTTACATTAAATACATATTTAAATGGTAATAAAGTAATTTGCAACAAGCTAATACTAAGTTTCAGTTAGAAAATTCGGCTTTTATGTAGGTGGGAGGTTAAATCTTTTTGACACATTGGAAGGAGGGGGGGTCTAAGTTTTTGTGACGAAGTGTGACAAGGGGGTGGGGGTAAAAATAAGCAAAAATCACTGACGTTATTTATGGACGGCCCCTTTAATAAAAAGTTTCTTTGAAACATCGTGTTTTTCATGTTGAAATTATTGAAGATAAACAACAGAAAATTCATATTTTATTGTCTTCAACACTGCATGAAGCGGCTGTCCATACATAACGTCACACGCCGGGGGAGGGGGTGGAGAAGGGTCACGCATGTGTGACGATGTAAGACAAGGGGAGGGGCGGTGTTTAAGAAATCAAAATCACATCAAATGCGCTACTTTAAATTAAAGTTCCATTTCATTGATTACAATTTATTTAGTTAAATTTTCAACGTTTTCACACGTGTTACGATATTAGAGTGCAGATTTACACTAATACACATTTCAATGACAAAAATGTAATTTGAAACGTGGTTATTTTCAATAAGATTTTAGGGGAGGGGGCCATCATAGATTTGTGACATCATATTGGATGAGTACGTTTTATAAATGTTACTTATGACAACATACATTTCAATTTTTGCGTTGATCAAAATTAACGATTAATTCATAGTTAATTTTTCAAAAGTTAGCAATTAAATTTAAATTAATCGTTAACAGCCCTAATATTAAGTATAAGTATTAAGCGGAGATTGCACTGAGCCTTCAAACTTTTCGGGGCCCTCGAACTTATTTTATGGGCTAACGGAAGCTAAACAAAATAAGTATTGTAAACATTTAATGGAGTACTTCAGCTAAAAATTATAGTAGTATTAGATTCTACATGTTTATATTGAATATGCACATTTAATTTGTTTGTTGTTTTTAAAACTAAGCATGTGAAGATGGGCACCTGACACTGACATTACAGTATGTGAACTTTTCTGCGCTTTGCATTATCAAATTCATATATGTTATCCTCAAGTCATTTTCAATTAAAAGTAATAGAGGATAATCATGTTGTCTAATTCCAATTGTTCACAGAAAATGAGTTTTCATAAGCTTCAGTTTGGGAAACAAATGTTCACCATAAGTTTGTTCCGAAGCACTGAACGTTAACCTTAGTCTTAGAAATCAATAATTACATTTGGCTTTGGAAAACGTATCTCCCTTTTAAAATCTATTTTAGCCCTCCTAGTCATTTCAGCCCGAGTTTTATTGGCAATAAACATTAATGAAGACAAAATAAACATACAATGAATGAATATCCGTTCCATATCTGATGGAACATCTCAATTATAGAGCCATGGCATTAAAAACTGTTTAAATGACTGACCTATAACATATATATGCATAGAAGAGACATAAATCTTTCATAGTTTGTTTCCCATCTCATATGTCTATGTCTCATCTCATATGTTCAACACTCAAATACCAGGATGATTTCTATGTGTTATGTCCTGCAAATGGAAAACGATTTTATCCCTAGCCGTATGTCTCTCTGATTGTTGTATAACATTGTCCCTGCGTTATATTTCCACGTTAGAATTTAACGCCTTATACTTATTGTTTAGGCTAACGAAGGCCTTAAAATGATCCTGTACATATGTAGAGTAGGCAAAGGCTGTTCAAAATACTCTTACTTTTAATGCATTTCATAGAATCCTAAATAAACTTAAACAGATATTCGTTTAAATAAGCATTCTTCGAATGTATTTAATAAAATAATAATAATTAAATTAGTAGGTTGGACGTTTGCGCCACTTAAAGGCTTATGCTAGTATTAATTACAATGTTGATCATTGATAATATAATTATACTTTCCAACGTCATCAAACTGTAACTGACTGTAAGTGAAAGTGTAAGTAGGCTAACCATTTAATTCCTCTAGCCTCAAACTTAAAAGTTAGTGAATGAAATTAAAGTTAAAGACTCGTTCAAAAATGATTTATCAGTCTGACATGTATGGCGATTTTGTGTATGTTTCTTTTAAAATTAAATAAAACAAGTTGCAGCGTGTTGTAATATAATTATAATTGTGACTTTGAATCTCTGTGCACCTGTACATCCTGAACGGGAAGCGAACAAAGACAAAAATAAGCACAAAGAATAATGTCATTTATTTATGTCCCTTTCAGGATCGGGAGATTCCGTACACAAACGAGAAAAAACGAACATGTATAAGTAGGGCAATAAGCATTCGTGAGCTGACGTAGGTTCGTACAATACATTCTGTCAACAGAGAGCTGCTATTGCAAAAATACGCTGTTATATCAAGATCAAGCTAGCTGTGAGGCTAGGTTTGGCAAGTACTTTTATCTCTTCAACTAATTAAAGTGATAATGTTCGTAACATATGTTACAGTAGGCATTATTTCTTAAATTATTGGGTGTTTTGGTGTGTTTTTGTTTTGTTTACATCTAGCAAGGTTTGCGCCTGCGCAGAGACTCTTCTTAGGGTTTTTCTCAGCTGTTTTGCTTTGAGCACAAATATTCAGGAAATAAAATGCTCCATGTAAGAATTCATTACTTTACGAATATACACTCATTATCATAAAACAAGTTGTTTTATGGAAAATTAATTGAAGTATTCAAATATTTGTATGAGTTATAAGAAGTAGTAGTTATTTTTAGAGGGGAAATGAAATATGTATATATAAATTACCCGAAATTGTATTCCTGAACAGTGTTTATCTGCGTTATGGGCAAAACATCAAATTTGCACTCAAGAGGAGGGTTTAACATGGCGACCATCGCGCAAGAAACACAAAGGCTTGACATTTCACAAAGAATCGTTCGTCGCATGGTGTGAACTGAGCGAATTTACCTGATCGCTCTTAATTGTAAAGGATTTTTTCACCATACTGAACCACTATGTTGACTTAATTGTGTATAATTTAACCAGCAGGAGGAATATCCTTTCCTCCTCTATTGTGCGATTTCACATGAGTAAAAATAGAAGTATAAGAAGAGAAAGAAAGAAAAGAAAGAAAACAGCTGCATGGTTTCGCGCGTGAAGCTCCTAGGCATATTCGACCAATTAAAGTGAATAAATTCACTTAATTTATAAGCATCTCAATCTAAGCTAGTACTAGTTCTGGTGTTGACACAAGACAAGGCGTGAATGTCAGCAGCTACTGTCACAATCAGCATTATGCCTGTAAGACACCATGGGCCCTGTGGTGTCAATACTAACTGGATAAGTAAGTCTTTTAATAATAAAGATTTTCATGTTATATTTTAAAACTGTTTTGTAATGATCTTATGTGTTACTTTTAAAGAAATATCCATAAACAGTTGTTTTTTTTACTTTACTTTACTGACTTTAGATTACATTTACAGTCATTTACAGCATACACAATTTTTGATTCTTTTAAATTAAAATTATGTTTAAATATTGTATTAGTTTAGTGAATTGCCATTCATGATTAATAAATGGCCGGTGTACCTAGACCTAGTGAATCTATAAGTTTTAGATTGGGTAAACAGCAGCGATATACCAAGCCAAACTATGGGCTGAGACCTAGGTTTACCGAAGCTGAAAAAAAATATATTGACAGGTGATATTACTAAGCGCTGCATTTGCCTTAGTATGAAATTAAGCTCCTAGTGTTGATTTGATTTGTAGGGAATGCAAAATATAGATTCAAATATATCTATATTGGGGCGCAGCGGTCTAGCTGTATTGCGCTGGATGATTCATGGCAAAAAAGAGTCTCAGGCTCGAGCCTGGGTGCTGGTGTCAGGCCCCCGGGGCATTGTGCTAGCCACACAATCCCTTGTTCGTTATTGGTCGCTCAAGTAAACTAGTGAACTCTACTTTACTTGCCCCATAGCCTGTCATGGTCTGAAAAGGGATTATTATTTATTATTATTATATCTACATAATATAAAATGTATAATACATGATATAGTAACTATGTTATTTCCTTCTGTCTTTGACTTAGTGGACAATTGGCCTAAGACAGTATAAGTGTTAGGGCAGTTTGGGTGTTAGTGCTTTCACCACTGCCACCACTCTGGAATCGCTTGCCAATACTCAAAATTTAAAACATTTTAGATTTTTAAAAAGGGATTATAAACTTTTCATTCAATGCATAATTTATTGTTATACTATACTTATACAAAGCCATACTCTACAATCTTTGGCTCTTTAAACCCTCCTCCACCCTATCTTTCTGCATTCAACAAGGAGCACCAATTATTTCTTCTATTTTTATTGATTAAAATTTTAATCAAAAACATAAATTTAAAAAATATAAGTAACTAATGGCATAGTTAAATAGAGCTGATTTTTAAATACATTTTAACACCAAAGTTATAATTTTAAGATTTATGGTTTTAAAAAGTTATGAATTTTTTAAGTGTGATTTAGTTGTTCCCAATCCCCAATGCATTTTACCCCCACATTTTGTGACCTCAACTCACTTTATTTCTCGTTTTAATAATGATTTTATTTTTAGGATTAATTCTTTAAATTTTAAATACAATTATTATTTCTTTATTTTGTTTTAAAACATACTTTATTAAAAAATCATTTTAGTTTGTATAACAGTAAAATTATCTGTAAACAAAGTTTATGTTGTGTTCACAAGTTATAGTTTACATAACTATCATGACCTATATATAACATGACAAAGCGAACTGTTCTCTATAAAAATGTCCAAATAATATTAGGAGCTCCTATTGAACCTTCAACTTTTGCTCATGAATTATTAATTTAACAACACTGACCCATGGCCAAATAATTTTTGCACACAGCTACAACTAATGCATGAAACTATTGAAGACAGTGTAGTAGGAGTCACAATGAGGTTAAATGAATAGTAATGGTTGCCAGTTGCCAGGTATAACAAGTCTGCACACGGTACATTATGGTATTTTATAATAACAACTCTGCAGGGTTTTGCTGTCTAAATTAAGTATATTATTGAATTAATTCCAAATTAGTTCATCTTTAAAGTTCAATTTCTGCCATTAAAAAAGGGGCCTTGTCACTTATGTAAAGAAGGGTCACGTCACTTTCAAAAATAAATATTGAACACTTACCCAATTGTTTTTACAATTAGGAACGAAAATCATGAAACGTAAATATTAACCGCAATAATCATCCTCCAATATCAAACACTGTATAGTTCATGTTGAAAAATACTTAGATAAGACGCCCACTTATATAAGATGCACAAGACGCCCACTTATATAAGATGTACAAGACGCCCACTTGTATAAGATGCACCCTGGGTGAGGGGTATGTAAAACTTTGTATGAGACGCTTCTTATATATGTGAAATGCATTAGTGAGATAGTGAAATGGTATCAATAACTATTTTCAAAAGCTGGCATTTGGTCATGGGTATCGAGATGGCCAACGCTAAGTGACAAATTTGGCCTTCTTTTGTGCTCCAGATATTAGGGTTTGGCAACATTAAAGAATAGACATAACCGATTAGAAAATGCTGAGACTAAGAGAGAATTTGGCAGTTCCACTTCAAAAACGTCGACTTAAATGGGGTTGGCAAGTTAACAGAGGTCGAGATAAGTGTGTTCGTCTTTATAGGGAATAGGCAATAAGATGATAAGGATTTGATAGTTTTGTTGAAATACTGAAAAACGATTAAGAAAAACAGCACATTTACAAGGACTACATGACTTGGATTTTTTTATTAAGTAAAAAAGATGAGAAATCAGAAGTTTTAACGCTTGATCAATGGTATAATTAAAAAAGAAATTTAAATATGGGTATTTAATCAATGAGTTAAAACATTCTTTTAAGTCTTTTTATTATTTGAATTCTAAAGTAGAAACTATTATGTATATGGCCTACTACTTTACTATATTATTATAGCCATTGATTTTTTCATTTTCTTAAAAATTTCCCAATCTAATTATTGTACTACAAAACATACTTGACAAAAATAAAATTAACAAATCAAGTGACATGTCACTGAATAAACTTAACTGAACAAATTTCAACAAATATTTCCACATTAAATCATTTACTAGATTTCTTTTGAAATAACTGGACAAAGTTAACCACTATTTTTGTTCGTTGCATGATTGTTAAATTTAAAAAAAAAAATTAATATATACATTAATCTTGTAGTAAATTGACTGACTAAATCATGCGATTCGTGTTATACATGTAAAATAAACTTGTCTTATTTAACATACCTTTGTTGAGTTTTGTGATTTTGACCTATCCACTCAGCGTAAGAAAATATAAGCATGTGTCTAGGTGCGTAATCTAGCAACAGTTTCAGAAACGGGCGAACCACATGTTTGTTTCAAAGGTTTATTAGTTTATTGCTTGTATTAGAGGACAAGTTAATTGTTAGATATAACCCTCTCATTTAACCACTTCAAAGGTTAACCTCTCCAGAGTTTAAAAAACAAATTACACAAACAATTTGTGTAAGGAAACAATAAATTAAAGCTTTATTATCAACTAATACAAATAATGGTAGACATTTCGGCTCATGCCTTCATCAGTACAAAAACATTTACTTACATATATCTTAAAATTAAAACATATTAAAGTCTATGTGATAAAATGAAAAGAAAAGAAAAACAAAAATAAACACGGACATAGAATATAAGAAAAAGGAGGAAGTTGAAGTATCTAAAGTAACAGTGAAAACCACAATGGGAAAACGATTTAGCAGTCAGGTAAAATTGTGGATTTGGTTAATTCCATATGGAGCCAACGTACCAAATCGTTTTATGAGTCTATTTTCCATGTGGACTCTATCATGGGTATTTGTTGCATATAGAATACCAGTAACTACAATATCCAAAATGCCATCGTGGTCAACACTGTTAAAATGTTTAGACACAGGACACTGAGCCTGTTTATTTATATTGTACAGGTGTTCTCTAAACCGATCTCCAAGACGACGACCTGTCTCACCCACATAAATTTTATTACATCTCTTGCAAATAATTGCATAAATCACGTTGCGACTGGTGCAAGTGAATCCATCTTTTATTACGAATTGTTCAAGAGGGAAAGAAATTTTGTTAATTTCAAATTTCAACCACATATGGACAAGTATTGCAACGGTTACGGTTGCAACCTTTTGTTCCAATATGTGCTTTCATTGTGGGAAGGTGACTTCTTACAAGTATGTCTCTGAGGCTTTTATCTCTCCGGAAAGCAAAAAGAGGAGGTTTTTTGAAGACCTGCTGAGTTAGAGGGTCAGCCATAAGGATTGGTCGGTTTTTGGCTTGCACAGCCACTCAGACATCTGACTGACACCACATAGCAGTTTACAATTAAAAAAAACTGGATGCTGTGCAACTTTGCACATGAGTTTTTTCTCGTTGCGCACGGACCAACATACCTTAGATGGAGCATTGATCAGAACCTTGTGCCTTCAACACATATTGTATCCTGGCAAGTTTAACGGACTGTATACATACTGGAGCATATATAGGGCTAAATGATATTTAGAACAATGTTAAAGGAGGAATTTTTTAAAAATCTCTTGTTTTGAATTACGTAATTTTAGTAGCAATTTGAAGAAAGCAATTGTTTTAATTTCAGAATTATTGATTTGAAATGACTTAATGAAATCTAGAATAATAGTAATATGGTTTTCCTGATTTGTGAATGCTAATGTTTGACTGTTGTGAGGTGCACATTATATTGACACATTCTTGATGTGACTCTAGAATGATTTCCCTTGAATAAAAAAAATCGGAAATTCTTTTTTGGAATTTGCGTTTAAATACTAATTGGAGTTTTTATTTCAGGTTTTTTTTTCTCATGTGATATAACTACAGTGATAAATGGTCTTGAAGGAAAGGAGCATGTTATCACAGTAGACTTTCTGAAATGTTCATGGGCAGATTATCATCTGTGTTCCTTTTTAATCTACAAAAGAATTAAATTCTGTCACTTGGACTTTTATAATAATTTTATGTGTTTTTAGAACATGCCATTCTTAAATGAAGATTTACCTAATTGCTCTATCACAGTTAGAACCAAATAATTAGATTTTGCTGATGTGTTGCATAGGTGGACCCTTCCTTAGACAACAGTTAATATGCTACAGTCGTATCCACCAGCTCTTAAGATTAAAATCACACAATTTATCGAAGAAAGGGGATAAAATAAATAAACATATTGCCATAACCTATTAAGTGTTACAGTTGGACATTGCTAAGTCCAATTTCCCTAAGTAGAAAACCTCCCGGCCGAATTACGTAAGACTAATGTATTTTAGATCTCCTTAACTTGCAGATTATTGGCTAACAACCTCCCTTTCCAAGGCTTGCTGTGGCTATTTTTAAAAAGAAAAATCTTACTCCCCCATCCCATTGTTGAGGGGACAATGTGGGGAGGGGAGGGCTTGTGTCGGTATGTCAAAGCAAGTTATCTTCCTTTCAATGAAACATCAGACTCTGCCTTTTCTTTCCTGTCAAGCCTTCTAGATTCTAGCCAGTATGTCTAGGACATCATTGTCCTTGATTAATCTGCGCCTATTACGCCATTTTCCCTAACTCGAAAAAAATTTCGGGTCCTTTTGAGTTTGACTTTGAGAGGTCTGACTGTAGTAGGAAAAGAAGGTGTGAATGGTGCAACCTATCTGCTGGTCACCAGTAAAGGGACCTATCCACTATTGGCGTGCCACCTATTTGGAGTATATGTTATACTATATTTTATTATGTGAATATTGAACTTTTGTGGAACTTTTACAGACAAATGCAAAATACTCTCAATTTTCAAGTGAAAGATCAATCAATTAGATGATAGTGTAAGCTTCATTTAACTCTCCCTATCACTCATAAAATTTTTGGCCCATTGTATCCTTTTAAAAAAAGAATAATAAAATAAATTTGAATTGACACGTTTCATGAAAAAAATTTATTTCTTGTGGCTATTATCAAGCTTGGAACTTATTTTATTAGCAGTTAAAAATGAAAACGTAATATGTGTAAAATTTTGTGTTTTATGTCAGAATGCTTATCTTTCATGAACTTTGCTGTGAGGGTTTTTGTTCAATATTCATCTTAGACCATTCTCAGATAAAGGGTAAATGGCCAAGCTTAAGTTTCAGGGCTATGAATCATGAGTTGATAGCCTCACTAGGAGCAAAATATGGTTTTAAAATAAATGCTTATCTTTTAGTTATGTGATGTTTACAAAAGAAATAATTTTAATTTAAATTCATTTGATTGTTGAATTAAATTTTTCTGATTAAAAACAGTATTATTCACATTTTACACTAACAAATTTAAAACCAATTGCCACTTTTATTACAAGAGACATTTTTTGTTTGTTATTTAATCTCATGTCATATCCACATTAAGAACACAACTTTAGATAGTTTAGTTAACAGGTATATAAGTGGTTAACTGTTATATAAGTAGTTAACTGGTATATAAGTCCAACTGCGTGTTAATTATAACATTTTGAGTATATATTGGGTATATTCGATGCTTCTGTTTGTTTATGTTTTGTTTAAAGAAATTTATTTAAATCTTTAAATCCTAATACACATTCTTTTCTTATCCAGGCATTATGAATATGCCAAACCAAGGTGCACGCCAAGTATTTCTCTATGATCACGGTCGTCCTCACTGGTCGCAAGGTGGTCCCCTGTTTTATGATCGCCGTGTCCCACCTCCACCTCCACAGATGGGAAACTTTCCTAACCCTCAAATCCAGGGGCCCTCTCCTCAGTGGGTGAGGGGCCCATTTATTGGGGGTCCAGGTCAGGGTCAGAATCAACAACAATTTGATGGATTTGGCATCATACCATGGGGTAATCAAGGAAACTTCAATAATTATAACAGGTAATTCACAGACAGTTTTTTTTGTTTGTCTTGTTAAATTTGATTTAGCTGATAACCTAAACATCAATTATGATCCAGTAAGCCAAACTTTTTTTCAGGGATAATTAAAACATACTTCTTGTCAAATCTTTTCTGAAATTATTTTAGACATAACAACCATGCCTAATGAATGTTTCAGGCACAATAACAATCGCCACCAGGGAAGAAATGGTGCAGGAGGAGGATTGCCACGGAACAACAGAATGCTGGCCATTAATGCGCGAAATAATCACCGCCAGCAGAACATCAACAATGACCAGGAGGTAATGAGTAAGGTTGTTAAGACTGATACTTTTTTAAGGTTGGTTAACCGTTGGGAAAAAAAGACCGGTTAACTGTCTCTTAGCAGAAGCACGATATTTTTCCTTAACTCTTAAATTCGCATAAGGTTTTCGATAATCTTCCGGCTCATTCCCGTAAGGATTTACAGTATTATGATCAACTGGTTATGAAATTAAAAACATTGCGTAAAATCCGTTTATAATATTATTGTCATACTAACTTCATTTTTAGGCTAAGAATGGTTATTTTACGCATCCAAAACACTGTTTTGAATTAAATACTTTATTTACTTGTAGTTTAATTCTATAATTTTTATAATGAAGTATAGGAAAATGGCATCTTAAAAAAAAACCTGTAAAAACTACCAAAAACATCGCAAATCGAGCGATAACACTTGCGCGGGCAACGGCTGCCATTGCAAGAAGTCGAATACATCATTTTTCAAGCATTGAAGGGTCTTTACTTTCCGAGATCTCATTTCTAACGAGAGTGGTATCTAGGGACGCTTTAGGGAATTAGATAGTTTTAATTTTAATGAACATTAGAATGATATTTAGTGTGAAAACACAGTAAAATTTAAACAAATAAGAATGCCCATACTTCTTTTTACGTTTAAAGGTTACAATTTAAAAAAAAGAGAGATTCTGAAAAGACAAAAATTGGTAACAATGGAAGCTGTCATTGAAATGATGTGATGTGGGTTGTGCCACTATTTGGAATTATTAAAAATTACATAACTGGAATGCATATTTTGTCAAGTAATTTTACTAGAAGGGATGACCACACAGTGGAGTCACTAGAAGTTTTTACCCCTAACTGCTCATTTGGTGGAACCTTTTTCTTTACATTTAGGGGCATCATTTTCAACTGAAAAGAGATTTGTTTGTGGAAAGGTGCTACACCACAAGGGCCACTCACACTATTTTGAAAAAAATTCAATGAAATTCCTCTTAATTTTACAATCTAAAAAGATACCTTCTCTTTTTCCATTCCCAGGTGCGGTATTTGTGCTTCAAATGTGGTGACTACCTCCAGAATTCACCAGAGTCTGGTGTGCATCTCTGTGATGCTGGTGGTCAAAATAATGAAAATCGCCTAAGTCAACATCAACACCAGAACAATGGAGGAGGGAGTGAGCTGCACGACTATCATAATGAAGACCTGCAGGCCAGGCTCAGTAAGTGCTTGATCTTAGAAACATTTTTCATAATAAATTGGAATCTATAATGATTGACTTACAAATTATGCTTAAAGTATCAGGCGGCTTGTTTTGAAGCCCATTTTTTAAAAAAAATTATCCTTTCTACCCCAAATGCTTTGTAGTCGCACATGATTCTCTCATTACTGACAGTTCAGTACACCTGATGCCGACCCGTAAAGTTGCATTTGAATTCTTAGCAAAAGTTATAGATAACAATGGAGGGTGGGTGGGAAATTTCACCAACCCCAAACCCTTCTTTTAACTCTTAATCAGGCCTGCCAACCCTCCCGATTTTTTCGGGATTATACGGATTTTTTACCCATGCTTACGAAATCCCGATAAGACCCTTAATCTCCCGATTTTCCAAAAAAAAAAAATTCACCATGAAAAATCCGAATGCGAAAAAATTATAAAAAGAAAAAGCCCCAAAAAAATAAGACGACTTGGCTGATTTATATGATGACTTCCTGTTTTTTCTCCCGCACTTCCGTTATTTATGGCACCCGTGTTTTTATTGTGTCATTCTTCACTTGATATTCTATCATCCATCCGTTTATTGGACTTAAAAATAATTCATTGTGTGGTGCCTATTTCAAAGAGGAAGCTTAACGTGACAACATGGATAAATTTTTGAAAAGATCTGCCGTGGCAACAAATGAGGTCGATTCTGACAATGCTGAAACTCCAACCAAAAAAAAAAAAAACGTCATGCTTAACGTTTTAGAAAGGAATATACTGAGAAGCATTCGTTTCTTAGATCATCATCCCGTGGGGAAACATTTGCATTTTGCAATCTTTGCCAAACCCACTTAAGCATAGAAAGGGGTGGTTATAATGATATTCAAAAAAATATAACTACTAAGAAACATGCAGCTGCAGCTAACAGCATTGACAGTGAAACTACAAACTAATGCACTTTTGGAAAAGCTGAATGAGATGTCAAGAAAAGTGGTTGTAGAGCACCTAAAGTCTTTCTATGTTGTAGCTCTCAAGTATATGAAAGAGAAATTTCCACTATCTGACCCACTCTACCAGCATGCCAAAGTGTTAAATATGAATTGGAGAGATAGTGGTACCTTTGCTGACCTTCAATTTTTTAAAAAGAAAATCCCAATGACCTGTTCACTGGACTCCTATGAGGAACAATTCAGGAAGTACCAGATTATGGACCTACCAAAGGAAGTGGTTACCTCAACCAGGGTGGATGAACAGTGGCACTTCCTGAAAAACTTTAAAAATCCAATAACAGACCAAGTGGAGTTAAAGGATTTGGCTACTGCCATGCTTGCAGTGTGCTGCATTCCCCACAGCAATGCAGATGCCGAAAGAATTTTTTCTATTGTCAAGAAAAACTATACAGAGTCAAGGGCCTCTATGAAAGTGGAGACTNCTGTCTAATTTGTTGGTCACCAAAGTTACCAATTGCCATGGCAACTTACATATGTCCAAAGAGTTGTTGGGCAAATGTAAAAAGGCCACAAGAGAAATGTTGTCAAACTGAACACATGCAAGTTGTGTACATATGTAAATAATGATTATTCTGTTCTGTGCATATGTATATATGTACATTTGTAATGATGTTAATATTCATTCTGTGGACTATTACATGAAAATGAAGGTAAATGATTATTTCTTTAACTTTTAATTATTTAACTATTGATAATTAAGTGTATAGATTTAGACCATGGCGCTAATGACTCGCGATCCCGACTTGCGCGTGCACCATCTACAGATTTTATTTTTGGCAAGTTGGCAGGTCTGCTTAATGCGCCATAAGGTTTTCAGAAAAATTCTGCCTCAGTACCGTAAGAATTTACCGAAGTGCGATCAACCGGTTATGAAATTTAAAAATTTGCGTAAAATCCATTTTTATTATTATGGTCATACTGGCGTCATCTTTTAGAATAAGAATGGTTATTTTATGTATCCAAAAGACCGTTTTGAGTTTAAAACTATTTTTACCTGTAGTTTAGTACTATTAATTTAGTAATAAAGTATCGCGAAAATGCATCTTTGAAAAAAAAACGTAAAAACTTCCCAAAAAACATCGCAAATCGAGCGATAACACTAGCGAGGGAAACAGCTGCCATTGCCGGAAGTCGAAAACATCGTTCATCACGCACTGAATAGTTTTTATTTTCTGTAATTTTGTTTCTAAAGAGAGTGCTATCGAGTCGTGCATTACCGCTCTTAGGTAAAAAACTGTAAACCGCGGATTACGCGCTTTGGTACATTAAAAGTTAATTTAATTGTTATTGAGTAGAACATTTTTTTGATTAAGCTACTATAGATGAATTTATAATTGAGCTTAAATTGGCTTATTTATTGGGGATACTTATTATATGGTTGTTACATTGTAATTAAAAATAAATGTTTGTCTTTGTTTCTGAGTATGTCTGTCCTGTGAGGCAATGGTGTATATTAATTTAAGATGGTCTTCAATGTTGATTGCTATAAAAGCCCTCCAGGCAGATTTATAAATTCTTATAACATTTATATGTATTTAAGTTTTATCCCAATAACTTTTCATAACCTGCTTACCTTCATGAGAAATCTTTTAAATTTTTTAATGATACAGAAGCTTTTATGGAGGAGGCAAAGGTAGCAGTAAGCTCAGATGTTAAACTGTCTCAGGAAGACGTCCATAAAGTGTGTTTAGAAAGGGCAGAAAAGTTCTTATCTCTTTACAGCCAGGTAAGATTAGTCAATACTTTTGAAATACCTATTTTTACGCATATGCTGTGGTGTTTCATGACTTGCTAAGTAGTGATGGGATGATTAATTGGAATTGTTTCGGAATAATCGAAATATTGGGATTTTTTCCAAAGAATCTGGAATCGGAATCGAGGCTGAATAATTCAGACCTGATTACGATACCAAAACGATTCTTAACTGATTAACTACCACAAGCCACGTGCAGCACCAAGGTGGCAATATATACTCGCCAAAGAGAAATTGTTTTAGAACCAACAACTGGAGAGATGTTTATGTTTTTGCACTATTATTTGTGAGTGCTTCAATTTGATTATGATCAAATGCATATTCTCACCATCAACTGTGAACCAAATGAAGTTTTTCTCATTAAAATGGAACTATTTATATTATTTTGAACTCAATACTACCAGGGCTTGCCTTAGGCATAGGCAAACTAGGCAGCCGTGGGCCTCTGATTAGTCGAGGCCTTGCACAGGAATTATAGAAATTTTAAAAATATTTTTCTAATGCATTTAGGGCCACCAAATTCACTTCTCCTAGGGCCTCCTAGCCCAGATACTACTTATTTGTATTATTGGAAGTTATTTTTTATAAAACATTTCTAATCAATTCTCAACTTTTATATTAATTAAACATGTTAATACCTGGACAAAGTAATACAAATATGTAATAACTATTCCTAAGAGTACATTAGCTGCTCATTTAGGTTGTAAACCAGGCTGCATAAATATGCATTCTATATGTGCTGCACAATTAAGAGAAATTAAATTTAAAAAAAAGATAATGTAGTTTTTGAAATGGTGTATCCCACACATCTAAGATGTGAAGAATAAAAAACGCAGGAAAATACATTTATTTACGCTTGCAAATTTCTTTTAGGAAAGGGCTTAACTGTAGAACATACCACATCCCATTAATTAACTTATCTAATTTCTGATCTAAATGAACAAATATAATAGTTATAAGCAAACAGAATATTTAAAATGTCCTCTTCTTTCTTTCTAGAAAATGTAATCAGCTGAAGTTGATAGAAAAGTGTATTGGATTCATAACTTATATTCAAGTTTTATATTTTTAAAAATTATACAGATTTCTAATAATAATAAATAAACGAAATAGATTTTTAATCGGGTCAGATACATAATTTTTTCATAAAACCTCATTCAGAACATACTATTTTTTATTCTCTATCAGATACAGGGGATAACTAAAAAGTTTTAAATATGTCACATAATCGTTTCTTCCCTTAAGGTCTTTATTTATTATCTAGAACATCTATTTGCACTTGAGCTTGACATGTTTTTTTAATTGACTAATTTCAACAGCTGCAAAGTGAACAAGCTTCTTTGCAGCAACAGCAAGAGTCCCTGGAGGCTCAGAAGAAGGAACTTGAGCTGCGTGATAGAGAGCTAGCAGCGTTACAAACACGCCTAGAGGAGGACCGCAGCAAATTGGTTAGAGATTGTAAAAAGGAAAGGGAGGAAATAGCACGAAAGTGGCAAGAACTAAAAGATGAAATTTCTCGAATGGAGGAAATGCACACAATGCAAAAGGTTATTTTCTTTTCCCTTTTTGTGAACTTTTTACTGCGTATCTGCCTTTTTCATCATGATTAACGTTTAAAGCCCCCTTAGGTTTTTGATAAACTTCCGCCTCAGTCCCATAAGGATTTCTTTTGTTGCGATCAACTTGTTATGAAATTTAAAAAATTGCATAAAATGCATTTATATTGTTATAGTCATACTGACTTCATCTTTTAGATAAGAATGGTTATTTTATGTATCCAAATAACCATATTGCGTTTAATTCTAGTTATGGCCGTAGTTTAGCACCGTTATTTATATAATAAAATATAGAAAAATCACATCTTTAAAAAAAAAAAGTAAATACTACCAAAAAACGTCATGAATCAAATGATAACACTAGTGAGGGAAACGGCCGCCATTGCCGGAAGTCGAATACATCTTCTTTCACACACTGAAGAGTTTTTACTTTCTGTCATTTCGTTCCTAAAGAAAGTTCTATCAAGGCGCGCTTTACTGTGCTTTGGCAATATAGACTAGGCGCGCATTATCCCGCTTTGTCAAATTAAATGATAACTGTCATGAAGTAGATTTCTTTTTAACCCATTTCCGTTAATTGCAACAACATGCGTCCTTGCGGGTTCCTACAGATGATTCTATGCATCCCAGGGTTAAGAACATGACACACTGTTACTTTCATTTTATAATAGTGATCAAATCTCACTTTCTGGCTGTTGATCTGGTATGTTTTCATTAAAAGTCATTCATATCTGGGCGCATTTAGAAAAACGCTTTAAGAAAAATTTGACCATTGCAAATGAAAATTTTAAAGAAGTTAAGTTTTCTTTCTCAGGCAAATAAATTGATTGGCGGAGAAGTGCTATTGTTGGAATGATGAGCAAGATGTTTAAAAGTAATGTTGTGAAAAATATAGCAGTCACGTTCCACGGAGTAGAAATATAAATTTGTGTTTAATATGAGGTGTTTATGTTTCTATGTAGTTTTTTAAGCATTTCTCTACAATGACCATTGGTAAAAATGTCAACGCATGATAGTGTTTAAGTGATTTAGATATTTTTGTTTTTTTGTCCACGATTAATTGCTTTGGAAAAAAATAGCAGATGCACTTAAAAAGGGTTTAAATAATCATTTAACAACCTTTTTAAATTTTTTTAATGGTTTTATTCAAGCAATGTTAAACAGATCTCAACAAAGGTTACATCCTTTAATCATCAGGGTCGTATACGCCTTGATGTAGGTGGCAGTGTTTTCACCACATCTCGTTTGACTCTGACAAGGGATGCTGACTCCATGTTAGCAGCCATGTTCAGCGGCAGACACCATGTAACACAGGAAGCTGATGGCACAGTGTTCATTGATCGAGATGGCACACATTTCAGGTCAGCCTTTTGATATAAATTTCCTATGAAATTAGATTTTGAGGCAAATGTGAACAGAAACCAATTTTGGCTGCTCTAAGCGTAAACACAAGGCCAGCGGACCACATTGCATCTGCGTATTATTAATTTTTACCAGAAAGGGCTTTTATGCAAAAATAATTTTCAGTGGCCCTTTGATATAAAGTGCCAATCAAATTCACTAATTGAAAACCTTGCCTGAAGGTTTTTGCTTCGTTCGGATTAAACTTAGATTTAAAAATCTGTGTAGTGTGTGGATGTTCATCTATATGTGGCTAAAACGTTAAGCACATATGGTAGCACATATTTGTGTAAGTAGCTGACTTCTGTGATGAAATTAACAAATTATTATACTGGAGTCATCCCTCTGATAAAAACTTGCAGATCATCATGAGAATGTCAAAGGCACAAATCTTTAATCCCAACTTTAACTTATACCAAGCAAAAGATTCCCTAGACCAGTGATGGCAAACTCAAAATTCAATTAAAACCTACTTTTATATAGCAAAGTGCCAACATAAAGTGCCAGCACAGTGGTTTAATTAAGGAGGTAATATTTTAGTTGCGTGTCTGCTGAAGAGGCTTTACATGCCGCCTGTGGCAGATGTGGCATAGGCTCGCCATCACTGCAATGATTTTTTTAGTTTTAAAACCTTTTTTTTTTTCTGTTTCATGTCTATTTAAGTTGTTTCATAAAATGTTAATTTTCAGCTTTTTGAGTGGCTATATTTTTTGTCTGCCACATTAAATGTGATTTTTGTTCCCCCAAGCTGTTCAGCTTGACACCTCAGATGTACAGGCTATTCCACATTTTTAGAAACTGTACCATCTTCATTTCTACAGATACATCTTGAATTATCTACGAGATGGGGGAGTCAATCAAGATGGCTTACCTCGTGATCGCCAGGTGCTCAAGGAACTCAGGAATGAGGCAGTCTATTTCCAGCTCAATGGTTTGGTCCAGACTATTGAAAAGTACTTGTAGGAGCAGCTGCGAAAAGTCGAGTGGTTTTTCTTTTGTCTAGAAGGGGAAAAGTTGCCTCATGTTAGCCACAGTTTTCAGCATCCGCTGGTTTGGTCCTAGGCATCAGCTCATTTTGTATACTCGATGTATCAATATTTAAGCACTGTGCTTCACTAATGATCCAGTTGGTTTGCAAGTATGCCGAAGGACTTCCCTAGTTCTATGATTCTAACTTTGATCTCCTTGTTGTCTTGGTCCTAAGAATAGCTCTTGTATGCAATGGTTTTTTTTTTTTTTTAAATAGCAAAAATTTCGTAACATCATTGTAGGTTGTAATCTGTTTGAGTAGATAATCCGAGTAAATGTTTTGTTTTGAAAATGGCAGCAGAATTCTGACTGCAATGTAATTTTTAATAGGTTTCATAAGTTTTAAGAAACATGGTTCAGATGCCATGAGGCTCACTAAAAACAAAAAAAACAAAAACTAAACAAAAAAAGAGAGCAAGACATGTTTAACTAACCCAAAATTATCCAAAGATTTGATTACAACAAAATTTGACAGTCACTGAATGTTAGCACGCACAAATAGACTTTTGTATTCCAGTTTCCATCAGATTGTTAAAATAAATATTTATACAAGGTGTCTGAATGAACATCTGACGATGAGAAAAACTGCAGCTCCATTTATTATTCAAGTGATGACAATATGAATGTGTCTGTGAACACATTTTATCTGACTAGACCATATTTTTTTATTAAGAGATTTGATTTTGAAGAAAAAAAAAGACTTATATTTACATATTTTTTTCTCTGCCTTTTCACAGTTTTGTTAGATAATAATATTTTACCTCTCTAAGTTTTAAAATTTTTACATAATGGCTTTCCTAGTGATGTTTGTACCACTGATTTAATGAGCATTTATTAGCTGTGTTTAATATTCTTGGTGTTCCATATATCTTATAGCCTCTTTTTGAAGTCATAAAAATCTTGTTTGGAGTTTTTACACATTGATTTGATTGACTAGTATATCATATTTTAACACTTTAAAATTTTCTTACAATCTTCTCGATTTAAAATTAGTTTTTAACAGATGTACGATTAAGTACTTTTATTTTTTCTTAGTTAACAAATAGGTATGTAATCATTAAATAGAATAGCTTAAAACTTGATTATTGAAAAAAAAAAGAAGTCAGGTGTTTTAATGTGGCTTTCGGGATAGGCAGTGGCTTGGGTTCTGCAATTTTAACCATCATAACTTTGAAGTGAGCTCATCAATCACGCCAAAAATAATGTTTTAGATCTGGTTTTAACACAAAAATTTTCCCCTCATTTCACTTTTTAAAAAATAAAGCGAGGAAAAAGCTCATAAATTTCAAGTAACCAGCTTAGATCGAATGTATGTTTAAAAATATCTAGCGTCCAGCACATGTTTATCCGTGTGCACTTCTATCATGACTCCAACATTCATGAAATAGACTCCACCAGCTTGCCCCAAGCCTCTGTAGTGGTTGCATGTAGACAAAGGTGGTGGTGGTGGTGTTTCTCTAAATCAGGTAGCTGATAGTTTCTTCTCTCTTGACACTTGAGGATTTTTGGTCAAAGTTGAACTTATCTCTGCATTTTTATTATTTCCTTGTCAATCCTACATGGCATGAAATTTTTGAACTAGCCTTGCACGGTCTTGTGTCAAGTTTCTCTGTCTTTAAGCTTGCAGAGAGATTTGAGATGAATCCTATCTCACATTTGCTTGTAGAAATGTAAAAGCTGTTTGTTTTTTTTAATTTAAAAAAATTAATTGCAATGATTACTTGACTTCCTTTTAAAACAAAGTGAATATCGTCAAATATTTTGTTTGTTCTTGTTGTAAAGTAGATGCCTTCAATTAGAAGCTTGCTTCAACTAATGATATTTATTTATTCCACAATTTTGAGAATCACCTTGTTAACCAATTCAATACATTGATCAACTATGTATAATTACTTGCAAGATATTTGATTTGTCTAGTTGCCTTGTACAGTGGTGTGCGAGTTTGACTGGCAGTTTAACTCCTGTGAAGATCTAGTGTGCCGTACTCTGTAATATTGATCACTGTATTCTTTTGTTTTTTTTTCCTCTTGTTAAATTCCCAGATTAGCACATTTTAATTTTTGCATACCATTTGCTTGCCGTTGGTTAGAGTGCTTTTGGTGAGTTTCTTTAATTAATTTTTTTTATTTAGCTGTGATAATGTTCTTTTCATCTCAATTACAAACCATGATCTTTTTTGTTTGAAGTTTTTTTTTTTCTTTTTACATGAACAAATTATTCCTTAATCATCCCCGCCAACCCCACCTCCACAGTGATGTCTTTTTAATCCAAAGTGTATAATATTCCAATCGTTATAAACAGAATTGACTCTGATTATTTTTAATAGAAGCATTTTAACGTTTTATCGGGGGTCGTCCAACCACTAAAAACTGCTTAGTGTCATTCAACGAGAGACATCAGCCTCGTCAGGAGTGAATGTCACACTTTTTTTAATAACCCGGGGATTCAATTTTGTGTAAGATCCATTCACTTTACTTTAAGCCTGTTCAAGGAATTATCATAATTATTTTATATCCAACTATTTGGCAGAATTTTGTGTGTATCAGCTTTAGTAGATCGACCAAATAAAACCATTCATTCCTAATTTAGTGTTTTGAATACTGAAATTATTGGCGCTTAAACTCATTTGCTTGCCTCCATGCATAATCAGTAATTTGAATTTTCTGAAGGGTTCCATGGTTGGTTTCACTTGGTTTACACTAATCTGTGGTCTTGGCTCATGTAGCCCCTAGCTCTATTGTGCTTTTTGGTCTACATGTATTTTATGATTGTATGTAAGTGTCGTATACCAGCACTTGTTTCAAATAATCAGTATAAAAATATATATTTAATAATACAATTTTATCACAGAATTAACCCCCTCTGTTGGCAATGATAATCATGAATTCCATTTATTACCCCTCCCATCATTAAGTTTTGTTTGGTTTGATTATAAATTTTTTTAATATCTTACATGGAAATGATATTGTTGTACCAGTCACTGCAACCATAGCTATGAATAGCTTGTATTATATATACATAGATCAATAGATATTTCAGTACTCATATATTGGCTAATTAGTGATTGACATATTGGGCAATTTTAATTTTTTTTGCTAATGAATTGATATTTTTGTCCCCTTTTCCCTAACACATTTTTTCTGCCATCCTTAAAATTGTTTTGAGTATTACTTTTGAAAATATGAAATCTGGATATCTTCATTCCACAATTGGTCTCACTTGATACAATGGACGTCCTTCAAAACTTATTTTAAAAGTAAGTATGAGCCAGATAATTGCAGCCTTAATGGCTCATTTTAGTTTAACAAAATCCCGTTCACCAAACTTGAGCAATAGCAATCTGAGCCCCGTTTTGACCAACATCTTCCTCTAAGCATTGCATTTCCAGATTGTGTCCACCAGATTGTCACAGACTTGTATCAATTGAGTCATGTTGATTGATTTAGCCAGGTATTCCAGAAATTATTCAATGTCATTGTTTGCCTTCAAAATACTAAGCAACAGATTCATTTCCCCCCCCATTAGTTTTAAATGGCACTGCTGAAAAGAAAATGAAATTTAAAAAAAAACTACTTTTGACTAAAGAACCAGAAAACTTTCTGGATGAAATAACTCCCCTTACCCATTAACACAATTCTCATAAGAAGGTTTCAGTTTATTTTCAGAAGTGCCATTGTTTTTTCCAAGATCCACTTCATATTGCCTTAAAATTAAAAGGCACATGTGAAATGTCATGAAACAGTTCTCTCTCTCTCTCTATCTCTCATTGCCAGCTGCTTTAGAAATCTGACCATCTCCCTCCACAATGTGTTCAATTATTTGTATTAAAGAGGAAAAAAAAATGTGCATATCCAAATGGCAGTTTCATATAAAAACAATAGATCAGAAATAAATAATGAAATAATTGTGTGCGTTACTTGCTCTCTCCCCCAACAGAATCTTTTGTTGACTCTCCATCCTAATGTAATAATGACTGCTTCGTTTTAACACATCGAAAATTTGAAAAAAATTATTTTATTTTTGTTACCTTTATGATCTGCTAGATCGGAGAAGAAATTAAATAAATCATAATTCAATTTCCAGGTCTCCCCTTCCCCAATTGTATGTTCATGTCTCTGACACTGGTGCACATCTTATTTCTTCCCTTCTCTGTGTATAGAGCGTTTGTAGGCAGCTTATTTTATATATACTTGAAGCTCAAATCAGGACAATTGAGACTGCTCTGTGTGTTTGCACATATTCAACTACCAAATGCAATAAGGAAAGCATTATTCATCAGCAAATAGATATTAAATTATCATTGTTTGTCTCAAGTGAGTGCTTGCTATATAGAGAGCCTGATGAATATTACCAATCATATTTACTCCCATTTTATCAGTGTAAACTTGTGCATGTGGACGTTCATTATTAATTGCTGGCATCAGTATTGTTATAGCAAGCACTCACAAACCCCAATTTCTTATACATCTTATATAAAGGGTTGATTTGATTATTTTGTGTGACTTTTCTAAATGTTGTAACTAATAATTAGGGTGGTTGCCCGCCATATAACCCCTTTTTTCTGGTGTTTAAAATTTAGTCCATATTTATATGTATATACATATACATACAGTATCATATATATTTTGCAATGGTAAAGAAATAATCAAAGTTTGTTTTTGCCTGTCTCCATATTATACCAATAATTAAGAATTTTTGCTAGTCAAGTTGTCTGACCTAATAAAGCTTTCCATGTCCATTCAGTATCCATGCAAGCTCCTATTTTATATATAATTACTCTCTGGTCTTCCTACACTGCAATCAAAAATGCCTTGTTTTCTTGGTGTTTGGCTCATGACTTGTGATTCTAGTTTTTTGTTTGAACTTGAGTTCTTTTCTTTTTTAAAAAAAATTATTCTCACAAGTGGGTGTTGTTTTTTTATTTATTTTTATTCTTTTTTGGTATAATGTCAGCCATTAGTTGCCTTGTGGAGTCCATTTCTATGAATAGTCCTGGATGTTACATACGCTTTAGTTTACAATTTCTCCATTCTTTTTATTCATTATGAATTGAAACAAAATTATTGTTCTTGCTATCAGGGTGAAATTTGTTGCCATAATTTGATAAGAGTAATATTTCTGCTAAATGTTATTGTTTCTTTTCCATTCTACTTCTGCCAAAGATTAAAGAATTGTTTATTCTGTCACTAAAATGTACTAAGGCTGAAGTCTTCTTCATTCTTGGGAATAGCCTATGAGATTTTAACCCTTTTTAAGAGCAAAGTGGGCCACTATATCAGTTAATTGAAGACATAACTGTATTGAAAATGCTTTAACTATAAAAATTTTAATTGTGTTTTTTTTAAAAAAAAAATCTCACTTAGCTTTATTGTCCCTCATAATTAATAGTGATGTAATTTTTTAAAAACAATTAATACGAATAATACAAATTAACCATTTGTAGCCAGTTGAGGATCGGATTATTTTGTATGATTGAGTCCAGTTATAACAATATAATAAAGTTAAAAATACAACAAAGCAAACCAAAATACCCCACTAAAACAGAGAGCCAGCTTATGTAGTTTAAACATTATATGATGCTACCAACCTGTTGAAGCCATCACCTTAACCAATATGTCAATATAATGGCCAGCTGTAATACCAGGACTGCCTTATTTCATAATAGTGTTGTGATTTCTTTAATGCTACCAGATTTACTTACCATTCCTAAAACAGGAGATGCAAAAATAGTTTGGTTTTAAAAAGCAAAACAAATTTTTCTAAACTGGAAAGTTTTCATTAAAAAAAATTAATCACCTTAAGTCTTTTGAAAAATGTATTTCTATTGTTTCAAATGTTGTAGAAAACAGGCGCCCTCATTTCCTTCACTGATCTGCTTGTATGACCACCACCAATCTTTTGACTTCACTTTTGCAATAGTTGATTGTCATGGTGTTTGTAAACTGCTTGCATCCTCTAGGAAAATGTTTATCTTCTACTGTACAGTCTTTGTTTTTCGTGGCTCTTGCGATTTGTATGAAAACCCAGGAGGACTACGTCTCAGTGAGCTAGTCAGAATATTGAATTTGGCTTGGACTTCAAAATACAATTTTCTCAAATTAAATTTTTTCTAAATGATAGATATTTGTCAGCACTCTCCAGAAGGCCTTGAAAACCTTAAAAATAAAGTTTAAGTCTCATATCCCATTTCTGAAATACTTATTCTTGTTTTAAAAAATTCAGGCATTTTTTTTTTTAGATCTCTTCCTTAACTATGAACAACAGATCTTTGAGTGGTTGCCATCATTAACTGTATTTGTCTTGTAATACTGGCACTAACTTTTTAAAAGATGTAAAATAAATTACAGAAGTCATCAGTGAAAGCATTTATATGCAGTAGAATTATATTTAAATTATTTGCCCTTAAAAAATGGCTTTTATTATTTTTATTTTTTGCTTGACTTGTGTGAGTGCATGTCATTTGCAAAAACTAGGCTACCGTTAAGTCCCTTCCCTCTGACTCAAAGCCCGCTGTTATATATTTAGATTCAGTTTGCTCAAAATGTTTTATGCAAATTATTGTTTTTGTTTATGTGTCACAGAATTCAGTTAGATTCTAGTATTTGGGATGGTTTAAAGTACATAAAGCTTATTTATATTTTATTAAACCCATCTCACACAGTATTTCTTATCCAGTTTCCTAGGTACATTTCTTATTAACTTTAGCCTTGATACTAATGTAATTTTTAAAATAATGTACACATTATTTCTTTATGTGTTTTGTAATCTAAACACATCATATTACAAAAAGTGTAATTTTTGTGCTGTGCTTTATTTTTTTAAAATTTTCCACCCAGTTAGTCAGTTGAATTACTCACATTATAGCACATATCAGCTTGCTTGCCCAGTAATTCAGGAATGTCTGGTTGAATCTTATAACATTTCCACTCTTATATTACAAGTGCATATATTCTGTATCCTGCTACTGAGTTTTTATTTCAGTACCATTACACTGTGTATCTCAAAAGGGAGGGATTGCCATCATGGCAATTTCTCTGTACTATAAACTGTCAATGGATGGATATTAACAATTGTGAATTTTTCCTGTTGAGTTTTTTAATCTACTGGAGGGTTCATTATCTTTAAATCTCTACTTCATATTTCAGAATTTTTTTTTTTTTGAGTCTGTGGTTTTTTGTAGATTTTTAAAGTTATAAATCAAGTTACCAAAGTCACAAGTTCCAAAGACGATGAGCCCTCCCTTTGTAGCTGTAGCCTTTTGTTATGTACTGCATGTGCTTGGATGGCACCAGCAAGCCCAACTATAACTCTGTGTATACTGTGTGCTTCAGTCTTAGTCTAGTTCTTGGCAAATATATCTTAGATTTATCAGATAGATTTATGTCACTCCTGGTTAGAATCCAAGCAGATGCAGTAACATACATTTTTTAAAGTGCTAATTATTTTAATTAAAAAAAAAGATATATATATATATGGTTGTGAATTTCATTTTCTTTTTTTAAAAAAACAAGAAATAGCAGTCTTATTCATTATCATAATTGCACGTTTTTCTTAAACTGTTGTAAGCTATAACTGATCTTGTTCAAGTTTGCTTTAAAAGTAGTGGTTAGGTCATTCCAATCGGTGCAGTATTACACATTAGCATGCAGTACCCCGACTTGTTATACTTCCTTTTTATTGGCATACCATTTTAGATTTGTTTAAAAATTATTACTTATGCTGGATTTTATGGCCAATTTTTATTGTCGTTACTAGCAATTTGGTCATTTTAAATCATTTATTGCTCTGATTTATACAGGTTATATATTATTTATGAAAGTTAAAAAAAAAAGTTGTTTGTGGTTCTCTTAAAATACAGAAAGCAATGCTCTGAAAAACAACTAAAACTGAGATGCTTTTTAATTATTTTTTTTCTTTTGTTTTTACTTTAATAAATTTTTAGTAATATAAAATCAAAAGTAAAAATGAATTTTAAATTAAAATGAGATCAAAAGTTAATCATTGTCACTTTAAATCAGTAGACATCAAGTACCATTGTTATGAAATTTAAGTCATCACCTTTGAGACTTAAACTTAGACTTCTTCTGTAAACATTTTTACTTTGATAAAAAATCCTCTGCCTTAAAAGCAGTTGAGTATTAGATGTTGAAACATGAACAAAGGATTGGGCAATCTGGCAAACCTGACTTTATTAACCCCCTATTATAACATGTTAACTTTGGGAAAATTTAATTTAATTTTGTGAATGTAAAACCCATATTTTTACTTCAAATTCTTACATTTATTATTAAATTTTATTACTAAACCATATTATAACATCTATTGCAGTAGCTAGATTTTTAAAAATATCAATAAGTAGAGTCCTATATATTTTTGTACTGCATAAATGAAATAATTCCCAGTTGTATTATGTACAAACTATTGAATTAGAATTTGGTGATATTTTTAAGTACTAAAAAAAAAAATTAAAAAAAAAATAAAAAATTAACATTTGTGCCCGTATAAAAATATCATCAAAACTTTGGAAATTAATCTTACACATTTGACTTCAAACATCTCTATTGTATCCTTTAAGAAATTATATATTAAAAATAATGTTTCCAGTAATTGCTAGTTCATATCCAAGGTGTTTCATTTTCTGTTAACATTTGTACTTAAGTTGGTTCAACAATTCTCTATTTTTGTTTAGTATATGCTTTTTGCTTTACTTTATTAGCTTTTTTCAAATTTCTTTCTGGAAATCTTTTTTTTTTCTCATTAAAAATATAATTTTTGAAATTACAAACATGAATAAAAAAAAGTGTATTGAACATTTAGAAATTATAACTGCCAAGGAATGTTGATAGCTTGGCAAGCAAAAACATGGTTTGTCTTCAAAACATCAAATCGCTGTCCCCTACAATTCAAATAATTTTTGTTGCTTTTTAACATTTTTATTACTAGAAATTTTCCAGCTTGGCCGCATTACAATATGTTATGATAAATAATTAATAAAACCTGGTTAACTTATATTTTTCGTTATATTTTTATATATCTCGTGTGAGAAAGCAAAGTTATTTTCTTTACAAGTGCAACTAGTTATCCCTTTTGTTACTGAATTGGTCATTCCTTATCAACAGATTTGTAATTTCCACAAACGCTTCAATTTTGCTAGGTAATTTTGTTGTTAGAATATCTGCTAATATATTTTAACATATTGTTCCTTTTTTTCCCCCCCCTTTCAGTCATGCTGTGTTTCAAAATATTTGATTTTATGATTACAATATATTATACATACTTATATTTATATATACAAAGGACCACGTTTACCTCCGCTATTTGTTGTTTATATATTATTAGTGATTTGTGAAGGCTCATGTAATCGGTGCATTTTAAAATAAGCCTTGTGAAGAAGAAGCGTTGCCACATAACAATGGTCCTGAGTTATTTAGGGTGGTGGTATATGAATTTTAATTTTTTAACACAGATGGGGGTGATCTTTTGTTGTCCTTTCACATAATATCACTCTGATCCTTCTGTTATTACCTAATCAATCCTTTACAGGTCACTTGTGACTGACTTGTAAAGGATGGGCTGACAATGCTTCCTCTTTTCAGTGTCTTATTTGTTGAATCAACTTTTTCCAGCATAGCATTTTATTTGGTATTCTCACAAAGTCATTTTGTATAACCCCAGCCAGCAAAATGAATGCATCTTCTCAGTAGATTCCATATATATAAATATATATATACATACAAGATGTTGATTGACTATATTTTTTACTCTACATGTGTGTATTAATACTGTGTGCTAGTGTGTGGATGGTAATAGAAGTGTGCTGCTTACAAATGTACACACCTTCAACAGTAACATTTTTAAAGCTATTACTTTTGAACTTTTGTGGGTGCACATTTTCTTATTGTGAATTCACAGCATGCCAATAGACATGTGGTCTGTGTTGATGCCCATTGTAATACAGTGATTGTCTTATGCCAAAAGAATTGTATCTAGATGCATGTGACCATGTTAAGCAGCCCATTCCTGATTTATTAATCCAACAGTATTTTATTTGCTAATGTATTACAAGCAGAATAGCCCATCGCTAACACATTCATTTATTTTAAAACGCCTGATCTGATGTTTGATTTTAAGTTAATCTTTTTGTTTTGTGAAGCTGGTTTTGTGTGTTTTAAAGTTATTTGAATTTTTAATCTTCAAGAAGGGTTTCAAAGATTATTAATATTTGCAATATTTATTAAAAGAAAAACATGACAGCCATTTTATTTTAATTTGTTTAATTTCAAAATAACCTCATTTTCAAAAGCACAAAAGTGACATTTCTATGAAATGAGACATACTGCAGTAACAATAATCCTTAGCAGTAATTATTATTAATCTGAAAATGTGATTTATAAACGATACAATACTCATTTACAAAAACTTTAAAAATTGAGAGATTTTTAATGAATATAAAATTATTACAAAGTTGATAGTTCATTTTGTAGTCTTAATTTTAACACTTTATTGTGACTACTTTCTGTAAAAACACAATTTTTAAGGAATATCCACATTTCAATCTAGTCTATGCCAACCACCCAATTCCCACCTCCCACTGAAAGGTACTGCAGTATGACACATTTTTTTGCTTTGTCACAAATTTTAAATATTGTGATGTTCTTGTAAGCAGTTTTTATGACAAGTTTGTTGCTGGCACTGTAATCACTGGTGTCCACTGTGAAAAGCTCTCCAAAAATATTATTTCTTTTTCTACTTTTTTTTTTTGTTGTGCTAACATATTTTTGATCTCTGTGCAATAAACAAATAACATGTAGTCAGACTTATTATTTTGGTTGCTTTATTTAATTTTTTTCTTTTCTGCCCTTTATTTTTTAACATGTTGAAATCTAATTCTAAGCTAACCAGCCTTTCTTAGCTGATTTGTTTGTTCTTTCTTTGAACCTTTAATTTGAAAACAGTTCCTATCTAGTGGGTACATTATTTAGTAAAGAGCTTTGCAAAGGCTGCATAAAAAATCAAACTATATACACATTTTTTTGTTTTTCATTGAACCATATATACTATATATACATATACTGTATTATTCAGCATTTGTCTTTTTAATCTTTTGCCTTGTAATTTTACATATTTTAACAAATATCAATTAGTTTTAAGACAAATTATTCTTTTCTCCATTATGGTTAGCTAATATTTATTTTCTTTTAATAATTGATTGCCTTTTTTAATAAAAAAAAATTATCTTTATCCATTTAAATTAAGATAATATTCCAAAATTTTTGAGAGATTATTTTTGATTTCTTTTATTACGAATGCCAACTGTAAAATGATGGCCCCTGTTAATTTCTTTTGAAAATTTCATTGTAATTGGGGAAGAGGTGTATTTATGACATATTATCTACCTTAGATGTGTTTTTAAAGCTTGAGTAATCCTTGGTAGATTTTGGAGATTAAGATGCATTCATTTTGATGTAGTGTGTAAATGTGTTGTGGTAGTCCAGTTATGGGTGCAACGCAAACTTTTGAAGAAAACTTTCAATTAGATATTGCATTACACAAAAAATATCTTTAATTAAGTTTTGACTGATTTATTTATCACATATTGATTTCTTTTCTGTAAGAAAAGTTATTGTGTTCCAGAGTTCCTTATAAATTTATTTTTACTTTAAATGTGTTGTTACAAAAACATTTGAGATTATCTTATTTCAATTTTTTTAAAAATGTTTATGAGAAAGAGCGAATTTGGTCTCTTTTTTTATTTAAGAAGTTTTCTTATTGAAATAATGCATTCAAAACTTAAAGACAGATGTGTGATAAAAGTGTATTGCAGGCATCTGTTTTCAAAATTTTCTTCATTTGGCAAATAGTATCAATTTACTGTGCCTCATGTTTATATTTAGCAACAGTGGTCTTTGTATGTTTGAAAAGTATTTGCTCATATCTATTCACATAATCTATTTTTTTCTCCATCTTTTCAGATAGCAAAACTAGCATTTAAAAAATGTTTTAAAATGTATTTGAGTCAATAGTTTTGATTTTACAAATATTTTTTTGCTTCAGATGTGGGTTTTCTAAAATAATATTTATATATATATTAGTTAACAGTTAACATTATTTACCTGAGGGTGAAAATTAGATAGGGTTTGTGGCTTTTAAATTAAATTTACATTTGCAACTTAGACTACGTCTCATTTAGTATTACCCTAGTGAATACTATTATCTCGTACTGTTTCTCTTTACTTTCCTTTAAATAGAAGAAATAGAATTTTTTTTTTTTTTAAAAACATTATTTTTTTCTAGTATTTATTTTTAAATAAAAAGTTATATCAATGCAATAGCAGCTAATTCATAATCTTTAAGTGTCACAAAGCATTAACCAAAATCTCAGACAGCACCCTATCCTTTTCCCTTAAGAAAAAAAAAAAACACGTTTTAAGTCAATGGTCACAACATTGTACACCAATATTTATTTTTTATAAAAAAATGTTTTTTGGCTTTTTGGGGGTTTTGTTTCCTTTTTCCAAGGGAAGTGTTGGCCAATGAACAATGTCAAAATGGAAGTGTTCCATAAAATGCTTTTCCACCAATGTGATGAGATGTAGCAAGTGTTGATCAACTATAAACTTTTTCCATTGATGTGATTATATGTCTTATGGAAAAGTATGGGTCAATAAAAACACTTTCCTAACTATGTGATGAGTTTAATTGAAGGCAGAATCCCTTACTCATACACCAGTCATTTATTGAAAAATAGATCTGATACGCCATGAATTAAAACAAACATAAATAATAATGATAATGTCTTTAATTGTTTTATATAAAAAGTTATCAAAAGAGTTATTAAACATTTAGATGTTATATGATATTGACATTTAAGTAAAGGTATTTAAAACAAATTCTGCTTTGTAACTTATTTTCCTTGGTATTTGATACTATTTTAAAAATTACATATTCATTAAAATGTGGGAAAAAAATATCTTTTATGCATTTTAAAATTAAATATGAAAATTGGTGTTACACATATACACTTGCAATGATTTAAACCCTATATATTCAAGCTGAAAAAGCCATAAAATATAATTGACATTAACCATCTTTATTGGCCACACTATCCCGTGTAGTGCTCACTCAATAAAATGTTCTGGTGTGGAGGGGGGGGGGGTCTTGTATGATGACCCCCATTTTTAAAATAAATATTTTTTTCCCAATATTTTAACTTTGTTACAGTATTACATGTGAACTTCTGATTATTGGGAAGATAATCTGGAATTAACAATAAACGGTAGATTGTGCTGGTAATATTCATTATATATTTAATAGTTAAGATTAATCCTAGCTAATCTTGTAATCTATTTTAATACTATTATTTTTAATTAAAGAAATGTTTATTCTGTATTTCTTATTTGGTAATGTAACCGTTTGGAGTATTGCTGCACCCCCCAATCTAACCTGGATGTTTGTTTCTACTTGCCAAGGTCAAATAAATATATAAAATTTAATTTTAAAGCCTTTGACTCTTGTTTAATTTTGTTTGACATTTCGTACACCTTTGTCTACTAGTTAACTTAATTTTGTTTTGTCACCCTGTACACCTTTGTGAATTTGATTTTGTTTATCATTCTCTATACATTGTTGAATGTCTATGAAACTACTTTTTGTTTTATGCTGTACTAGCCCTAACTACACCACTGGATACATATATTATTTCTCTTATGCTTGAAAAAAAATACAAATGAAAAAAGTATAACATGGATTAAACATGCTATGAGAAAACCCAGAGAAGGGGAGGACACTAATGCATTTCCCCCATCCCCAAAATATTTTCACTTCCTTATTTCTCATATCCTTCCACTCTATATGATAACCATCAGTGTTCAGTTAAATGTTTCCTTTAATTAGCTGTAGCGCAGAATGTACTAAGTCTAAATTACAACTGATTGTTTGTTTGTCCAATGACGCCAATGTTGTCTTATAATAAATTGGTGGGAGGGGCGTACTTATTTTATAGATTTTGCTTCTGACTCATATTCATATACATACATGACATAAACAATATTTAAAAATTCTTTTTTTTTTTTAATGCACCAAAACTTCTCACCGTAATGTGTCTATTTATTGTTCAAAACTGCCTTAATTTGTGAAGGCAAAGATTATTTCTTCATTAGTAATATTGGTTTCGCGGTCTTTTTTATTTTTTTGGACCATATAATCTTGTTATATAATTTATAAAAATACTTTTTCTCAAGTATCGAAGGTGGAACTTCCGTTTTCAAACCACTAACAAATCATATTAATATTGTCATTATTGTTGACAAATAGGCCTACTTTGCATGTGTAACTGAGTCATCTGATTCACATAAACCTTACAGTTTTGCATGTACAGCAGCATGGATAAACTTAAAAAGGCTTTAAGTGGAGACGATGGTGATGAAGATAAAGGAATAGTTACTCAGGTAGAGAAAAACAAAAGCATTGTTGAATACTTAAATTGATTAATATTATTAATATTAACAATTAACTTCACTGAGTCTGATTCACTGATTCAGATTCACTCATTGTATACTCAATAAGGTAATTTCTTATTTTAGCGCAAATTATTTTTCGAGTAGCTTGAAATTTAAAAAAATCAACTTAACTCACTATGAAATATATCTAAACATAAAAATATTATATTTTTGTTCAAATTAAACTACTGTTTTATAATCTAAACGAAATTCAAAAATTGTATATTTCATGCATCGTCTGTGATTTACGGCGCCATTGTTATATAAACAACAATGATTTCTGCTAGTTTTTAAGATAAAAACCCCTTTCAAGTCATCAAATCACATTAAAAACGAATATTTTATCATTAAATACTTCTTTTATTACTTATTGAATGTGTTTAAATTATTAAAAGTAAGAGGGTTTATTTTTTTTGCTATACAAAAATAATTTGCGCTAAAATAAGAAATTACCCTCAATAATACTCATACTCATTCTTCACTTCTCTCATTAAAATTCATTTATTTACATTTAGTTAAGTTAGACTCTCAAGTCTTACTCTTGCTCTCCTTTAGGCTTTAAATTTCTGACTGATTCATTATGATTATGATTATACTTCGACGTGTTAGGCTTATATTATAATAAAGGATGTGGCTAGCGCTACGAAATTTTGTTGTAACAGTGACAGCAGACGACCCGATCGGATGTTGCTAGCGTTACGACATGTCGTAGTGTAGCTCTAGTCAGGAAACTAGTGCGACATGTTGTAACATCAGACGATCCAGCGGGGTGTTGCTAGCGCTACGACATACGCAACTTCTGCTACGACTAGTTTTAGTCACTCTTTGCAGTAGACACCTGGAAAGGATTAAGTCGCTATAATATAATATCTTAACAAACTCTTCTTTATATTGTATACGCATATATAATATAATATGACATTATTTGTGTGTGTATTAATTCTAAAATCTAAATTTATTTAAATATTGGTCTACCGATTATAAATATATCAGCTGATTTAGCTATACTATATTAAATTTGTGTAAGTGATGCCGATGCCAAATATTAAAATTTAGTATACCGTAAAGCGGATTAAAAGAGGGGGGGGGCTGAATGGGCTATAGCCAGGGGCCCCCGACGGTTGGGAGGCCCGCAAACTTTTTGTACTTTATAATAAAAGTGTACACATGTTTGCACGAACCGCCTTGAAAATATAATAAATTAAATAAATTTATAAATATTATCTATTAAACTGATCGCTAATCAGACCTAATAAACGTTAATAATCGAAAAACTTGATTTGATTGGCTCCCTAAGAAAACATAATATAATATGGTTTATATTTTTAACATTTCTTAATTTTGATAAGCTCCGATGGCCGTATGCAAGAGTATAGGCTCGTGATGCAAGCGGTGTCGGCTCGAGCCCAGTGGTGGAATTTTTAAAAAAAAATTTTCTTTTCACAATCAATTGTTACATACCAGCGAACACTTCAAACAGTTATTTCTTCGTTTTTGTTTTTTTTTTCATTATTTATATTTAGTTACAATCTTATATTAGCTGCTAGCAATCATTTTATCTAAAGGGACGCTGGCTGGATAGGGCCCCCATTTGATTGCAGCCCGGGGCCCGTGCAGTCTTAATCCACCCCTGCGTAAAGCCTTAAATGAAAATCCTCAAGCAACGATTCGCGCACAATCGCAAGAATGTAAATTAATTAGTTTCGTGTGGAATAATAAAATGTACCGTGTGCAGACTTGTCACAGGAAACCATTCCATTCATCCTTCAACCTCATTTTCACTGTATTACTATCGGCATATTGCTTTGTTCTCGTTGCTTCATTTATAAAAGTTGGCCATGTGCAAAATTTATTTAACTATTGGTTAAAAATAAAATTAACAATTATTATTTTAAGTCAAAGGTGAAGGTTCAAAATGAGTTCATAATTTATTTGGGTACATTTTTAAAAAGGACAGTTTGTTTTGTTGTGAGTCATATTCTTATGACATATGTTATGTCAATGTTTATCATCTATGTAGGTCATGATCTAGAACTTGTAAACATATCAGTATAATTATAAGTATCAGAAACTTTGTTTTGGCAAAAATGCATATTGGTAGACCCCTAGCCCTAAGATTTAATCAACGTATCTGCTTTTCAGAATAAGAACAAAAATAACAATTGAAATCAATGGCATCAAATCCTACTTCCCCCGCTTGCGTTCAGCACTTTTTCGTGATGCCTTCAATTCAGAGAATTTTTCAAAAAATATCTTCCAAACAATTAAGTAACAGGGATGGTTTATAGTCATTTTTTTTTCATGCTTCACCTTTTTCGTTGGTGATGCCGACTGAGTGTCAACTCGCGAATCAAAAGGAAAAAAAAAAAAGTAGTATTAGCATAATTAAATACAGCGTTAGTCGTAACTGTAAGTAAGCACATACCACATTTTTACGACTGTCGTAGCAGCAGACGACCCGACGGGATGTCGTAACACTAGCCAAGCAAAAGTGGATTGGCTAGTGTTACGACTAGTCTAAAATCTAAATATATGTAAATAGATTTATTCAACGTATCTGCTTTTCAGAATAAGAAGAACACAAATTACAATTATCAGCACACTCATTGTGATTTTTTCTTTTTTTTAAAAATGAAATTTTTAAAAGTATGATGGCAGCGGGATCGACGGCAGCGGGATTCGATCCCGCTATCAATAGTGTCATATCATTTTCAAACTAACCGGACTATCACTTGATCTAGCGAAGCTGTTGAGAAAGTGTTATTTTTTAAATTTATAACTGTTTTTCATTTAATATTGGATCAATCTAGATTTTTTTGTAAACCTTTAAAATTCATTAATAACTAAAATAAGCTTATCTAGTGATCATGATACTTTATTATGAGAACTATAGTTTAATATTTATGTATTAATATTAGCATAATTGAAATACAGAAAATTGTTTACATGTCGTCACAGCAGACGATCCGGGGGGGGGATGTTGCTGGCGTTACGGCATGTTGTAGCACCAGCCACATCCCCCTGGGTTGTCTGCCATTACTTTGTCGTAGCAGTAGACACTTCGTATAATAAATTTAATCCAAAACTACATACTTCAGTTTTTCAGCCTTCTTAGTTCTTATTCTTAGTCTTAGTAAATTCTTAGTCTTAAATTAACTTAATTAAGCTGCTAAGGAAAGTTGGCACATTTAATTAATCTCATTGACTAAGTGTCTGCCTTTTACGAAAAAGCTAGATCTTTGTAAAACAAGATTACTTCCGGGGAACTTTCACATTTTTGCTCAATTATACAAATTCTCAGAGAAACCAGAAAATGCTGAAATCTATAAACAAATGTTGATAAATTTGATTTCTAACCATATTCAATCACCGCAGGAACAATTTAACTTCAATTTCAACATTCAGAGTTTTTCGTGTCCGTTTCTATCACACATTGACTCTTTAAATTTACTACGATCGAAATTAAACCAATTGATAGAACTGACCAGTGATACTGCTTTAAATATATGTTGCATCAGAAAGTTAGCTTTATGAAATTTGTATTACTCACAGAAAGATTTAAAAATATTTTTAACATTTGCAACATGGTATCTTTGTAATTGTGGATTTTTGCATTGGTTCCAATCAAGTAAATTATATTAATTACTAAAGAAAGCAATTGCAATATGTTTCCATTCAAAATCTTTTCGGAGCTCAGAAATTTGTATAATATCAGTATAGTTTTACTTAGTAATCTAACATGTATAGTAGTAACTAGTTATATACAAAGTACAATTATCTATACATTTTTAAGCATGGCAGTAGCACAATTTTCAATAGTGGCTCGTGTCTAAGACACACATTTTTCAAGTGGTCCTCGAACCACAAAAGGTTGAGAACCACTGCCGTAAATAATCTCACGCATAGGCGTTTTAAAACTGCATCCAATTTTGCAGGGGGTAAAGACTGTAACCACTGCGAACACTGAGGGAATAGTGTATTGTGAACTTTGATGCCCCAAAAAGCTCACGTTACTGGGTAAAGCTGTAGTTGGTTTATCAACATTCACTTTATGTATAGCAGTCTGATGGCATTTAATAGCAGTGATTAATTTTAAAAAAATATGACATCAGTATTGAATGTTTATACCTTTAATTTAGTCTTAACATAAATAATAGCAATTTTTCATTTCATCAGTTCAAAGGGAAGAATGTAAAACTTGTGTTTTGTACAAGACTAATTCAGTTTGGCCTGTACACAATGTCTAGTAAAGCTAAATGATTATATTTTATTGTTTGTTCCAGTGTTAATTTTGCTCTCTGTGTAATGTTCCAAAGACCGGTTCCTTATGCTTTGAAAACTTGTGCACGCCTTTTGCTGGAAGTAATTTTAAGAACTCAATTTTTTGTAAAAATTCTCTTCCATGGACCCTTCATTAAGTTTATTTAATAAATTTCATGAAAAAATCCTAGTAAGAAAAAAATAGTGATAGTTGTAAAAAAAAAAATCATGTTAAGCCTGGTCCCTATTGGAATTCAGGAGGTGTTAGCGCATTTTCGTACTTATGTACTTATGTTAGATATCAGCATTATGTAGTTATCAGTAATTGTGTTTAGATTTTAGACATATTTTTATGAATTTTCTTGTGTAATGATTATACTTGACATTTTTTTAATTTAAAAGTCATTTCTTTACATTTAAAAAAATGTTATTTTCTCTTTAATCCAACTACAAGTCACCACAAATGATGACGTAAAACTCTCTAAACTTTTACACATATTCTAATGACGTCAACTAAAAAAAAAACTAATTCTTTTGCACGCTATCGCACCACTCTTAAATGCTTGAAAAACTATGTATTCGACTTCCGGCAATGGCGGCCGTTCCCTGCGCTAGTGTTACCTCTCGATTCGAAATATTTTTTGGTAGTTTTAACGGGGTTTTTTAACGGATCGAGTAACTGAGTGTTGATGCACAAATGGCAGGTCAGGACATACAAAAAACATATATACCTCATGGGTCTAGGACTTATGGATGCTGAGATCAAGGGTGATGACAGACGGACGGACGGACAAAACGGGTGCAATAGCGCATTCGACTTCTCGAAAATGCGCTAAAAAGTAATGATTTAAACTATGTCCTTTATGTTATGTCTAATAATTTTACCCTACAGAAAGTTACCAGTTTTTTAAGTTTTGATTATCAAGAAGTAAGTGCTGTTACCTTTCTTGTTTTACCACTTTTAATTTCAATATCAAATTTCAGTATATTATGGGGTTTTCATTTTGCAAATGTTTGTATTCAATATTTCCTTTTGACATTATACCCATTCTATGCTTAGTTTTCACATGTATGTACACTGGGAAGCTGAGTCATAACTAGAAATGTAATGTACAATATTAATAAAGACAGATTAATATGATTTTGATTTATTTTATTATTTTTTTTGTTTTAGAGTAAATAGAATGGTTAATTACATTTATTATATGGAACTTAAATGTTGACATACAAGCTTAACTTATGTACATTTATGAGACCTACAACAGGTATAGTTATTTGCTAAAACTTTCATGCTCACATTTCTTTAGCATACATTAAAAAGTAAAAAATGGTGCACAGTATCATTCTAAAAATTTAAGTTTAAAATGTTTAATACTCTCTATCTAATGATGCTACTTTAACTATAATATTATTGTGAAAATTAGGTTTTAAATAATCTTTATAATTGGTTGTTACAGTGATAAGAAAAGATACCAACTAATTATGTCTTTACTGATATTAGCAGACCATATTTTTATATTTAAAAAATAAAATAAATGATAGCTATAAATAATATTACATGTAATTTAACTCTGTTAATTGCATCATGTTTAAGTTTTATTTTTTATTTGAACTATTAAGTTTTGAATATGGGTTGCACCACTATGCAAATTTTCATTATATTGATTGATCACCTTTTTTACAAGTCATCAGAGAAGGGGAGAAGGTAAATCTATAGCATCTCTTTAATTCTGGTTTGTAAAGACTTGCAGAAAAAATATTTTTCTTCATCAGTCTCTTTGGTAGTTGTGCAGACATCCATCCATCAGGTGCCATGCCTAGAGGCGTAGGCAGTCATGCTTCTCCACAGCTCTCTGTCTTTAGTATTGGGCATCAGCTCCACTGGTGATTGTGTCCCATGCCATCTTGTCAGCCAGTCCAGCATCTTTTCTCTCTGTCTGCCTCGATCCCTTTTGCCCTCTATCTTTCCTGTTGTTGCTGTGTGTTCTAGTTTGCCTCGCCTCATGTTTACAAAAAAATTAGATTGTCTCTTTCTAAAGTTAGACATATTTTTTTCTTGTCTGGCCTACTTCTTTCAGGGATTTTTTCTTTACATCTCTTCTCCGTCCATGGTAATTTTAACTTTCGCCTAAAGAACCACATTTCACACCATGATGTCCTATGGAGGGCAAGTGAAGTAGCGTTCACAAGATTTTAGTTAGCAATGGCTTACGAGCAATGGATTGTGAGGCTAGCACAATGCCCAGCAGACTTTCCCCTAACAATGTCAAGTACCCATTTGAAGCCCAACGCGCTACCATTAGACCACCGCACCTCCCTTCAGGAGTTTTACACAGGGTTATTATGAGGTCAAATCATTGATGATGGCTGATGTGTTTTCTTACGCCATGGTTGAATTCTCCAGAATACATCATTTTTTACTCTCCGGTGCTATTAATATTTTTCTCTTTCTATATATGAAGTTCCACAATAAAACCCCAATCAATGATTGTCATGTCAGAAGATCTGATTCCTGGTTGGAGAGACTCTCTTACCTATCCATTCCTCATCAGTCCAAAATCGTATTCTGCTTTGATTATGGGGGCATTTTTAGGGGGTTATTATTTTTTTTATGAACACCTGTAAATGAAGCGGTTGCTTGGGATGACCCCGTGCCAAAACTGACATTCAAAATTCTGTACATGCTCTGTCTGGTTTGAAAACTTATATGGTGTGTAAATGAAAAAAAATCAGTGGACCAGTGGAGGGTAGTTAGTATAAATTTTTAAAAAACTTGATTTGTTCATTATTGGTGCAACCTTAGTTTGAGTTAATTTTTGTTCCTTTAGCCATAATTAAGAGAAGCATAAAAATTTGCTCACAGTTTTCTATTATTTATTGCTGGTTATGTTTTGGTACACATGTTGGAACACTGTGCAGCACCTTTCAAAATTAATTTTAAAAAAATTTATTCTCATAACTTGAAAATAATGTGAAATTATTTGAAGCTGGAGATAGCTCGGCACAATTTGTTATAAAATTTCTTTCAACTGTGTGACATAAGGCATACAAGGCATTTCTTTAAACAAATGAGAGTTAGTAGACATTAGATTGTTCATGTATATGGAACAGAGGCTGTATCTTTAAAAAGAAAATCACAGACCAAATAAGTTTTGAATTAATAGTTAAAGAAAAAGCATTACCTTTTATGCCTTTTTAAAATGACCTCCACATTGTCTACGAATTCATCAGGGTTTTGATCTTTTAGTCTTCAGAGACCCTTCAGCTCCCATGTATGCATATTGTGATTGGGGGAGTGTGGCAATATATCTATTGTAACCAGACGGCCCATATCTTGTACTTATTCTATGATATATGTTTTGCTAAACTAGCAACCATAATGAAATGGTTTTACAGATTTCCTTTATCGGTCAGGGACATTGATTATTTGTTGGTATTCAAACTATCTTAAGTCAGCATTGCTATTCTTATTGATCTTGATTTGTTAACCTGTGTATCAATGAAATAATTATTACATATTAAATGCTATATCAGCGCTTAACATAATAAAGTTTTTAAAATTTAAATATTAGGTTTGAGATGTTACACCAGTTATTTTGTGCATAAACATCCTCCTTGACCAATAACTACCTAAACATTTTGTTAATAGAACTAATTTATAAAATTCTAAAACGTTGGCTCATCATGATGCCAGCACATGATCAATATTTTTTTTGGTCAATGATTCATCTTTTTTTACTCTCTTTCTTGTCTTACAGATTAGTGATGCTTCAACTCTTAGCTGGTCTACTAGGATTAAAGGTTTTCTCATCTGTTTTATTCTTGGTGCTGGCCTTTCTATCCTGGTATGCAATCAAAGGATACAAATTGAAACATTAAAATAACGACCTAATTGAACTTAAGTTACTGTTCTGACATATTTCCCTAAGAAAAATAACTGTCAACTGCTTCCATTAATAATCAGCTTTTTGTTTTATAAAGATTGTTGTTAGTGCTTACCACAAATTTGATGATGTTCGTTCATTTTGAAGTATCTTAATGTATTATTTAAAATAAATTACCAATATTATTTCAGATTTAATGTAAAATATACCTTTGAAAACTATTATGAAAAAAAAGAAAAAAGTAATGTATAATTTATTGATTATGTTTAAATTAATAAGCTGCATGTGATTTGTTGAATTGATACTTGTTTACAAATGTTTTTGGATTCAGTTAAAATTATATTCTAATGAAAATGTCAGCTGCTGAAGAAATAGCATTACATTATTTACATGACTAGAGCAGTAAAATTGTTCAAATAAATATTATACACAAACTTCACTTTTAGCCACACCAGGTAGAACAATTATAGCAAAAGCAAAGAAAAAATATTTAGCTAAAAGTGACTAAAGCTATGAATTTGAGACACTAAAAATTCATATGTTGAAATCTTAATACAAATTTTAAGTAGAGTATGAGTAATAAAGCTAAAATTTTGAAATATTAATTGCTACTATTTCTTTGTCATTAGAAGAGGTGAATACAACTGGTATATCAACAATAAATCAAAATTTTCTAGCTAATTTTCATTCAAATTTATGTCAATATAAATGAGCCACATAAAATTCCTTATATTTCAATTAACAATGTGTTTGTTGCGTAATATTTTCATTTTGTTTTAAAGAGATGTCAAAAATGGTGAAACATTAAAACATTAATTATTTAGGTTCAGGGGCATGAAAAAAAGTATCTGTTTATGTACATCTTTGGTTTGTGCAAATCATAACTTTAAAAATAAGAAACAGAACACTACTAGATGGGATAATACTGCATTGTTTGTCCATATTGGCTTGATAGATTATTTGTAGCATGTATAAACTTTTTAAAAAAAAGTTATGGGTCCTGTATTTAAAAAATACACATTTAGACATTATGATATAATTTTATGATGCTAAAGGCAAAATGGAAATAAAAATTATGTTCACATTTTTCAGGGGAGCTGTTTACTATTTTTACCCAATGGCCTCATCATCTTTGCAGTTCTCTACACAATAGGCAATATTCTGTCACTTGTCAGGTAAATGTAAATGATAAAATTCTTTTAAACCTGATTCCTTTAATTCATTATTGTGTTTTATCTGTCTGTTTTCACGGGTGAGGCATCAGGTAAGGTAAGTAAACACTAAAGGCACAGTCTTTTTTTGGTCCTGAGACTAGTGGCTCTGTTACAAAAGATTTCCAATACCGCATTTTTTGGACTATAAGATGCACTTTTCTCTTCGAAAAATTGCCTCTAAAATTCAGGTGCCTCTGAGATGCTAAATCAAAATATGTTAAAAATTAAAATGATATATTTTTCAAAACAAATTGATTAAAAATTAAGGTAAGTTTATTGAATTGAAACCCATGCTAAACAATTAAATTGTTGTTGGACCATATAATTGTTGTATGTTGTGGAAATACATTTTTTATCGTTGTAGGTTTATTTATAATTATGAAAGGATTTTTAAAATTTCCAAACAGTATTAGCATAAATTCTGTATCCTGGTATTTTAAAGTTAACAAACTTGTTACCAGTCTAACCAGATTAAACCCCTGTCCAGATTATATTCTGGTCTGTTCTAGCTTTGATATGTTGAGTACACTGTAGTAAACTGATGAATAGCTAACTATTTAGACATTCTATTTGAGTTTTAATTTTGTTATATAATTTGTTAACTATTTTCTCAAATAGTAAAGGGGTTTTATTCGATATAAAATTAAAAAAATTATTTAAATGATATCTCTTAGGACAGTCTCTTGTATTCTTATGTTTTAATAATATAAACATATTTTTTATTCAAATGTTTTAATGTTCATTGCAGCACATGTTTCCTTATGGGACCATTAAATCAGATAAAGAAAATGTTTGCAGCAACAAGAATCATAGCAACTATACTAGTCTTTGTAAGTTTTATCATGTTTATTTTCCTTAATTTTTGTACCCAGAATTTTTACTATTTGCTGTAAAGTATTTTGTTTTGATATACGAGTTAGAAGGAGCAGAGTGTCTGTAATAGATAAAATAAGTTATTTTCACCTATAGTTTAAGTTTTAAAAAATCAAAACAACTTTTTTGTCTGCATATCTGTTGGTTGGTAAAAAAAAAAAAAGTGGGGGTGGGGGGGGGAATAGTTTACATAAACTTAAAAATGTAATTAAATAATTACTAAAACTCAGGACTAACTTTTATATTCTTTTGGTCTTGAGCTTATGCTCTTAAAATCTCTGTAAGTAACCACGGCAACCTGCTCCATCTTCTGGGTGATGCCATAGAACATTTGTGAAGCCTAAAACTCTACTACCACCCTAGCCTCCCCTGGCTATGTCAAGACATGCGGGCAAAGTCAATAAATGTCTCACTGTTTCAGGGGCCAGCCTGCAAAGCCCACAGTTTGAGTCCTGGTTGTGGTTTAGGCTTTTAAAGATGGGCAGTGCTCTGACCTAATTTGAGCTCTGGTTGTGGTCACTCAGTTTCCACCACAAGTATCTTCTTCTCAGCTGGGTCATGTTTGCCAGCACACCTCTAACAGCTGTGATGTCCTCCCAATTCAGTGTGCCATTTATGTTCCTAAAGTGTAAAGGCAACCAGTGTTTTGTTGCCAAAGTGACTGGCTAATCTAGTTGAGGTCAGACAAAACTGTCCACCAACATTCCCCTTTAAGCTGCACAGCCAGGTAGATATATGATGGATGCTGTGCGCGGCATCCTTCCGTCTCGCGAGACGATGGTGCATCACCGTTGGGTTGGGTTGCATTTCCTCGAGTGACTGTGCAGTCCTATCCTTGAGTGACAGTCTTTGCCACAGTTTTTACACACGAGTTCTGTGCTTCCAAATGTTTTGGCCTTTCTCCTAGCTCTTCTGTCTGCAGCCTCCTCCATTCTTCGCTCCTCGGCTACTATGACGCCCTCTTTGACAACTGTGCGCCACGTAGATCGGTCTTCTGCCTTACACTCCCAGTCACTTGTATGTATTTTGGCTGCTTTCATGTCCCTTTGACAGACATCTTTAAATCGCAAGCGTGGGCGACCTGTTTTCCTCTTTCCTGAAGCAATTTCACCATATAGGAGGTCCTTCGGGATGCGGCCGGGGCTCATTCTTTTGACATGTCCTAGCCACCTCAGGCGTCTTTCACTAAGAATTGAGAACATACTTTGGGTATTGGCACGCGTTAGTACCTCACTATTAGGCACTTTTTCTTGCCATTTAATACCAAGGATGCGGCGCTGCTCTCCTTTAGGCTTTAAATTTCTGACTGATTCATTATGATTATGATTATACTTCGACGTGT
>MUZC01004583.1:651229-672352 GCA_002072015.1 Radix auricularia | reverse complement strand
AAGTGAGAACCCCCTCCCCCCCTAGGTGCGTGACGTCATTTATGGACGGCCCCATAGTACAAAACAAGTCAATTGCATGTTTTTATTACTTCCCTTGAAATTTTCAGTTTAATGACGTCATAATCTTTATTTTTAGCTCTAACAAATTATCGATTAATTAATCGGTAATTTTTCAAAAGTTAACGATTAAATTAAATTTAATCGATAACAGCCCTACAAAATTTACTTTAGCTTTAAACTTTAATTAAATTATTTGAAGTGTGCCTTTAATTTAATTTCAAACAAATTTTTATCAACAGAGATGCTGTCAAAAAATGCTTTGCTGCTTGCATTGAATAGCTGGACTGTTATTTAATCCTAAAAATATTTTTTCCAATGTGGGACATATAAACATTTGGCAGTGTTGCATTCATAACTCTGGTTTCAACATTTGTATATGTAATTATTATTATGCTTTCAAATTTAAAAGATGTCTTCATTATAACAAATTTAACAATGCCTGCATGCTGAAAAAGTTATTTTTGTTTGTTATTACAAGATTTTTTATTAGTGTTAAATTACACCCAATCTTCACCTTTACAAAAAGTAAAGATCAGGTTGTGAGGTAATTCAAAAGTAAATTGAAATAAATCAGTACATTTTTTTAGTACAATAGATTATTAGGAAAGCAGACATGTTTTTTGTCCATAAATGCCGCATGTTTTTCAAAAATGGGGTTCACTGTTTTTTTTATTTTATTACAAAATTAATTAACTTGTTAACCCTTTGAGACAGCAAGGGCAATATGTCCTCCCATTTAAAAACATCAAGATAGGCAGACTGGCCTTCACATCAGCTAATTAGATTACTTGTCCCATATCTGGCTTATGGCATGGTGGCTTCCAAAGATATTTTAGTGTTCTATTCCTATCATTACATAGAATTTTATTTTGTAACTAGGCTTATAATTTCTGACCTTGTGCAGTCCAAAGAATAAACAAACCCTAAAGAAAATATTTATACACTTTTTAACATTGAATCTTGTGCCATTTTTTAGGACTATTAAAACAGCAATTTCACAGAAATATTCATTCAAGTTAAAATGATTCATAAAGCTAGCATTAGTTCATGCGATTCCCCTACAATTTGGGTCAGCCTTCCAAATAAGCTAAAGGGAGGGGATTGGGTTAAGTGTAAAATTTGATTGCTGCCTTAAAATTTAATTGATGTTTATTACTTAAAAGAAAAAAAAATGCATGACCTTATTTAGGGTTGGCATAATTCTTAGTTTTAAAGTGACATTTCAAGTCAAGGGACTTTGATTTTGTGTTTTCACAATCATCTAAAAATGTGATAGCGCAAAAAAAAAAAAAAAGACATTTTGTAGTACATTTTTTTGTGTGCAAAGTATATGCAGTCTTGTAAAAGAGTTTAGTGTCTAGCAATACTAGTTGTTGTTTGTCCCTAAGCCCCATATTGAACAGCATACGCTTTAAATAATGGATAAAATTTCATATTTTTAAAAATTATTTATTTTACACTATTCCAAAGGTTAAATTTATGAATTATATATCAGGTTTTAGAAAATTTACCTAGAATTTGATTTCATTATCAGGAACTATCTGATCATAAGTGCAGCATACTCAGAATCAAACTTGTTATAATAAAAAAAGTATTTTATTAAAACATTTTTAAAAAATTCAAAGATATACAGTGCTAACACTTGTGCCTTTATGCTTCTTGTCATATTAGCAGTCCACGTGACTCTAACCCAAACTATTCATCTAAGCTCATTTTATTAATGGCCAAATGTTTGAAGATATCTAAGAATATTTTGCTTATTATATTATATGTACATATGAATAAATGTTATGAACTATTGTAATGCAAACTACGTTTTCTTCTGTAAAATTCATTATTTTATGTCCAGACATATCTGAAACTTATTTTGGCAACAGTTATCATATGTGTATATTCTTTACTTATTTTCAATAAAATAAGACAAGGCAGTTTATGGAGACAATATTTTTAATTCCATACACAAGACCACTTTAAGCCATTCTTAGACATTTAATAATTTATACTCACACAGAGTACATATCTAGTATACATCAGCCCAAACTTTTCTCTTTATTTAAAAAAAAAAAATGAAAAGTTTTTTTCTTGCTCTAGCTCTAAATTAGATAACTCTGAGGCTAGTCATGTTTCAAAATGCAGACAAGAATAAAGAAGGTACACTTCATGAAAACAAAAAATTCTAATATCACAACTGATTCTTTATTTAGTGTTTAGTAGAATTTATTTTTTCATTACATTAAAAGTAGAAGTATTTCTGTTCCCAAAGATGCGGTAGCATGAATATAAGAAATGTATTAAACAATGCAGATATATAACATTAAACACCTGCATTCTACTTTGATTTAATGTAAACAATATGCAATAAAAACGTGTGGTAATTACAGTCATCAAACGATCTAATTGTCTGGTGTTATCTTCACTCCTCTTCGTATCTGACCCCAGCCAATCAACCTGAAGAAAAAAATGTGAATAAAATTTCCCATTATCCTGTCAAACAATACTTGACACAAACAATTGCCTTCACCCTTCTAGTTTCCCCTTTCCTTGCTAAGTAACCTTTGTGAATTGTAAAGCAAAAAAATGATCCCCATAAGCATACAACATTGCCAGATGTATCAATCTATTGATAATGGGCCCTAAAGAAGAAGCTAAAACAAATTTTCATAAGAAAGGCACCGAGAACCTCAGTACCTCATATAACAAATCAATTAACTTGCCTCCAATGTTTCTCAACACGTCTACTCAGTGCAATCTTTTCTCCAACCTCTGTACATACAGGTGAGGTAAGGCCAATCTTTGCTAAATCAGCCCTCACAGCTAAAACACGACCACCAGTGGACAGAGATCCAATGTTGACCATCAATATTTCATTCTTACTTAATTTTTGGACCTGTGTAAGAAAACAAGCAAAAGGGGTTATAGGAGAAGATGGTTATACTCAAGCAAGGGTTTCATTTGCCCAATCATGATATATACATTTTTAAATAGAGGTCCGTGGACTAAACACTACAACTGCATTACAATAAATAAATTAAAACATTTTTTTAAAAGCAAGTTAATTAAATCTTAATATGTTTAAGCGTTATAATCCGTCCCTGACCACTATTACCAAAGCACCGTAAAGCATCCCTAGATTGCACTCTCGTTAGAAGTGAGATCACGGAAAGTAAAAGCTCTTCATTGCTTGAAAAATGATGTATTTGATTTCCAGCAATGGCAGCTGTTTCCCTCGCCAGTGTTATTGCTCAATTCACAAAGTTTTTACGTTTTTTTAGAAGATGCGATTTTGCGATACTATTACTAAAATAATAGTTCTAAACTACAGGTAAAAATGTTTTTAATTCAATACGGTCTTTCAGATACATAAAATAACCATTCTTATCCTAAAAGATGAAGTCAGTATGACAATAATAATGTTTTCCGAAAACCTTATGGCACAAGAAGAGTTAAAAAACAATGTATTAATAATATTTAATGTGGAATGTTCTAACAAAGTTGAAAATATTGCAACCTTGATATACATTTTTGGGTGTCATTCACAATATTTTTCAGAGAAATTTTTTACAATAATTTCTTAGAATATTCATAATGGTGGTTTTAATTAATTCAAATTATTATCCAGACTTTACGCTAACAACTTTAATTTAATGTAAACAATATGCAATAACGATTAGATGTTTCTCTAAACCTACTTTTGCACCCTTCTTGTCTCCCTCGGTCTTAACACCAAGTAACCTTCTCAAAAGAAAGAAGGAAATCTCTAATTCTGTGAAAATATCAGGTAATGCCCCAACTGCACCGAGTACTTGTCCAACCAGGCGATCCCCACGACAAAGGGTAGGATCCATTTTTGTGCCAACACCTAGTTTTAAAAAACAAACAAACACAGGGTATCAAAGTTATTAAAGATATTCAGATAACTAGATAACAACCATCCAGTGACACACAGGAAAGTTCACTAAAAAACAAACAAACCCATAGCATAGATCACACAGCTCTCACATAGAAGTAGTTAACAATAATCTTTATAACATACCTATTAATCCCCCTGGCACTGCATATTGCAAATCATTCTGTTCAGCAAAAAGTGATATAATTTTAGAAAGTATAGGCCGGCATGTTAATTTTCCATCCTGATCTCTGGAGACAACACCAGGTCGTACTTCTATTTCTTGGTTTACCTATAAAATAGATGTTAACATTTACGTACATACATGTATATACACATAAAAGCATTAATGATTATGTTATGTGTATTATTGAAATGAAAAATTCCATAGGCTTCTACTGCATGCGTTTGGCAGTAGCTGATTTTTGTTGTTTTTAATATTCAAAAGTCAGAAATTAATTTTTGCAAGTGATTGGGAAATTTCCAAATGGCAACAGGAACTACAGAGTATGGGACCCAATAGGTAATAAAAGAAATTATTATTAACTCTTAAAGTCGCAAAGCGTCGTAATGCGTCTCTTCCCGCTATCCCTAAAGCGTCGTAATGCGTCCCTAGATACAAATCTCGTTAGAAATGAGATCTCGGAAAGTAAAAACTCTTCAATGCTTGAAAACCGATGTATTTGACTTCCGGCAATGGCGGCCTTTGCCGGCACTAGTGTTAACGCTCGATTCGCGATGTTTTTTGGTAGTTTTAACGTTTTTTTTTTCGAAGATACGTTTTCGTTATACTTCATTACTAAAATAATAGTTCTAAACTACAGGTAAATATTGTTTCAAACTCAGTACGGTCTTTTGGATGCGTAAAATAACCATTCTTAGCCTTAAAAATGAAGTCAGTATGACAATAATATTATAAATGGATTTTACGCAAATTTTGTAATTTCATAACCGGTTGATCGTAATACGGGAAATCCTTACGGGACTGAGGCGGAAGTTTTCCAAAAACCTTATGGGGCTTTAAGAGTTAATGTTTAGTTTGTATACAAAATAATAAATCTAAATCCTATTAATGAAGTTTAAAAAAAAAAACTTTTTTGGGGGCAGGATGACACATTATCCAAACAAGAACAAGATCAAACCAGGAATATTACCCCACAGTAAATTTCAGAATGTAATTCAGTGTGCAAAAGGAGTGCCACAAGGAAATGGTTGTTTACAAGTTATTATGCATGTGCTGTTTTTTGCAAATAGCGTAAAAATTGAATTAAGTAACATTTTTTCAAAATGTTGATGTTTTCTAAATGGAGGTAGACATTTGTTTCCTAATCTAATAAGAACATTCGGAAGATTCACTGCTTCGCACATGGTTGTGGCCTGATAACACATCAGAAAACTGCAAATTTATAACAAAACAGTATGCACCCAAAAGCACTTCAATGAGTAAAATTAAAATACAGGCTTCATCTTCGAGTGGCATTGTAATTCACCCTCAGTGCAGCTAGTCATATTTGTTTTGTTTTCAAAGTTATATTATTTTTTAAAAATTAATGGAGTAAAAAAATTAAAAACAAATATACAATTACTTTTAGCACTCCTCGAAGTATAGATCCACCGGCAACACCTCCCAAAATATCATCTACTTCACATCCAGGCTTGTTGACATCAAAGGATCTAATCACTGAAATTTTAGAAGAAGCTTTGTGTTGGACAATGCAGTGTTCAGTTCTCTAAGTCCTATGAGGCAGTTCCCACCCATGGCTGACTGTCTCACCTTCAGTCAAGCCCTGCAGATATTTTTCCCCTATATAGCTGTTGCAAAAGTACTCACCTATAAGTCTTGGTTCCGACAAGAAGTCCCTAACTGGCACAGGAATGCGCTTGATGATGTACTCACAAATTACATCAATATTGTACTTTAGCTGTGCAGACACAGGAACAACTGGAGCCCCTTCAGCAACAGTTCCTTTAAGACGATATGAGCAGGTATGAATTAATCTGCATTAGGTGTAATACATGTAAAATTAGACATAGCATCAATAATTAAATCACATAATATTTGATTTAATTTTATTTTAAAATCAATTTCATGCAATCAATTTCATCTTTAGAGTCATTTTAGTTTGTTTAAATTTAATAGTCCTTCTTAAGATGTTACCTAGAATTGTGCCTAAATGTTTTTAGGACCTTTTATTATCTAAATATTAGATAAAGGCCAATTATCAATATTTACTTAGTTGCATATTATGGATTTGGTTATTTCAATAAAAAGCTATTTCAAAGTTAGAGATTTATAATTAAATGTCATTTATGTTACATTAAACAAGAGATTGAATTAATATCTCTTTTAAAAAAATACTTCCCAAACATGAAACTTCTTTGGGCTATACAGAAATAATTTCCTTCCAAAGTTCACAGTAACAACAAGATTCACCAATAAAATCATTTTTTTGTATGCACAATAATAATAAATTTCAAAGCAAAACACAAATTATTATGAAAGGAAGAGTACCTTTAACAAAAGCTTGAATCTGTTCATACTGTTCTTTAGCTTGCGATTCTTTGACAAGATCAATTTTATTTTGAAGGATGAGGATGTGTTTAAGCTTCATGATTTCTACAGCAGCCAAATGTTCTGATGTTTGAGGTTGTGGACAAGATTCATTGCCAGCTACAAAATATATTCAACATTTTGTTTCAAAATGACTTCATGAGTAAAATAATGTGTCACTAAATTATGTTTGTAAAATTGAAATGCAAGACAGAAATGAAAATAGTTTTTGTATTAAAATATTTAATACAAACTACGTCTATGTTATTACTCAGTTCAATTTGAATATAATGTTTTTTTGTCTATTTACTTTAACTTACTCCATTTTCTATCATTACTTAGTAGTGCATACATTTCATTCACCCTTTCCCTCCTGGGCAAATACTGAGCCAAACACAGTTTTTCCTTGAGAAAAGGAGCAAAACTCCTAAAGTTTTCAACATTTAATTTAAAAATTCCCCCAAAGAAGGAAAAAAAACAATTTAAAAAAAATATGGACAGGCTTTTTCAAATTAACACCATTTTCACTTTCGTCATATTTAGTATTACCACTTAAATCATATGTATTCACATCATAATTGCACCCTAAATATTCATAGCAAATAATTCTTCAGAAAAAATCTACAAAAAACAAAAATATTAAATTTTTTTTTACCAGAAACACTCAAGGCTTATAAAAAAAGCAATCAAACAAAAACGAAAAAGGAAGTGCTTTGCAGTGACATAGCAGAAAATCAGCGATTTATAATCAATTACTCCTTAAAGCTGTGCAGCTACGCAGATATCTTATCGCTGCTATGAAGCAGTTTAAAATTACAGTGCACTAAATTTAATAAAATATTGTAAAAGAAAGTGGTTGCTGAGCAACTTTGCACACAAGTTTTTTTACTTTGCACACAGACCAACAAACCTTAGAGGGAACATTGCTTATAATATCTATCAGTAGGAAAAGTATCAGCAACTCCAAGAAGGAAAGGGTTAGGTAGCACACAGGCACTTTTTCATTATTTAAATTTTAAGAAAAATGTTTAATGGACTATGTCTAAAATGAGTAAAACCTTAACATACCAATCATAAGAAGGGCGGCATCCATAACAGCTGCTCCGTTCAACATAGTGGCCATAAGAATATCATGACCAGGGCAATCCACAAAGGACACATGCCTAAATAAAGATATGAAAGAAGTAAGTTTGGGACAAGAGGGTTGAAAAAATAAAGTGCTGTACCACAGAAAATTAATATTGAATTTTAAGTTCAATAATCAAATATTATGAAAATGTTGCAAAAACCTTTTGAGTCGGAATCTTCCCCCACAGCCTGGTCTGTCACAAACAAATGAGTCATCTTTGGCACTACCACAAGATCTATAGCTGTCTGGTCTTGGACAGGATTCATTATCACATTGATAAATCTGCATAGTGGGAAATAAAGTACCTAAAGTGTATTGACATTCTTTGGTTGATGTGATGAGCAGGAATTATTGACAATATAACCAGTTGAGCTGAACAATTGTACTCATAGCTTGAGATTGTCTAAGCTTAAGTCTCTGATACTGTAGTGGATGTTTGGCTGGCAGGTGATATGAAAGCGAAGTGTTAGACCCATGGTAGCAATTTTCCCTTTAAGCAGCGCAGATGCACAGGTATTTGACAGACACCATGCAGGAGTTTAGAATCACAGCGCAGCAAATTTTGTTAAATATTACACAGAAAAATGGACGTGGTGCAACTTTGAACACTAGCTTTTTTCTTAACTTTGCACACGGACCAACTAAGCTTACACTTAGAGGGAACATTGCATGGTAGGCAAATGATTTCTCTCAATAGACAGAATAACATTCATCATAAATTCTGAAGTCACATCAGTCAATAGTTTAAAAACAAAATGTTTCGTGCAATCTTCCAGAAATTAGTTTATATTGATCGGCCGAAACATTTTACTTAAAGATTTCAAGTACATTTACCGTATAAGTGGTGGGTCGATTAATCGTTTAAAAAATTTTTAATTGAGAAATTAATAGTTAATTTCCACAGCCCTAGTTTTTATATATATTTTTCTTCACAAGGGGTGGCCAATACCAGAATAGGCAAGTGTGTAATGGAGGGTAAATATATACATTAACTGAAGTATAGGTACAAATTGGAACTATTAATTAAGGTGGCACTTGAACTCATCATAGCTCAGGCTTTAGTTCCAGTACACTACCCTGCACCTCAGCTGTTAACAACCCTCCTGTTTTCCATTTATACGATAATATGCCAAAAAATTAAGTCTGGATAATAAGCTAATAGAAATTAATTGAAGTTACAATTAACCAGTCCAGATTTAATTGGACCAGTCAACTGTTAACAACTAGGGGTGTGCCGGATCCGTTTTTTTCAACCGGATCCGGATTTTCTTATGCGAAATCCGCCGGATCCGGATTATTCCGGATTTTGGCTATTTCTATTTATATTAATTATAGTCTGTGTCTCATAAAGACAAAGAAAGCTATAAAAGCACATGACCCCGTGACCTATATGCATTTTCTGATCGCCGGTTTATAGTCTGTTTCAGGCATTCAAAAAAACTTATCGGCGCATGCCGCTTAGTGAAGTGCATGTACCTATATTACGATAGGTATTTGAAAGACGTAGCAAAGATACCGGGTGATTAATCGGCCCACAAATTTGAGTTCGGTCTTTTAGTGACACTTTTCCTGCTAGTAAAAGGCATTTGATTACCACATTAATAGTACGGCGAGTGTGGCTCAAACCTTATTTGAACAGAAAAAACGGGGAGGGGAAACGTGTGCGCCGCAAAATTCAATTATTCTGGCGAGTTGGCGATAGAAAAATAATGTTTTTTAAAAATAAATTCCATTTTATCATCATTGTTTACTCCGTAGCTTTATAATTTTATTATTAATTTTAAAGCGCGATTTGACTGAGCTGACAGGCATCACACACAAGAGAGGTAAACATGACGTCACAACGGACGGGGCGAGGCGTTGGTTTTTGAAACTAATGAAAAATGCATCGCTAACTTTAACGAGCGATTGAACCGGTTCTCATATTTAGACCGGTGAACTACGAGTCCTCAAAATAAAATATTAAAAAAGCTAATTAACCATCACTGTTAGCCGGTCCTAAAAAACGAGCGGTCTTAACAACCTTAGTATAAACTCCACTTCAATTTCAAGCATTCAATGTGGCGAAATATTTTGTAACAGCTGAGCGCCGCGGGTCGCGCCAAAGAGCGTTAGGTAACCAAGTGGTAACCGACCAGCCAATCAGAGACGGCGCAGAATGTCCCTAAAAGTATTCATAGATAGGCTAGGTCAGCACAGGCCTGCTGGCTTGACGCAATTTGATGGTCGTCTGCCGTGCTTGGTAAGGTGGCAGGCTGGTGGCCAGGCGCTTGGGAAGTATAGTTGCTTATTATTTCTGTTAAAACATCATTGCTGATTGCGGTTAAGATGACGTCACGAATAATAATTACTCATCCCCGCACTATCATGTATGGGATTGGGCCGATTGGCCACTATTAGCTGTGCTGACTCTAGCCTCTGGTATGTTCGGAATATTAAACATTAAACAAGCTCAACGTTCGAAACAATCGATTAATGTATCGTGATCGTATGGAATTCGGGAAAGAGAATTACTTTTATTTCAGATTATGATCCGGTGAGTCACAAAATCTGGCAAATTCCGAAATCCGGTTTCCAGTTGTTCCGGATACATGTAAATCCGGCGGAACCGAATTTCACCGGGTAGTGCAAAATCCGGCGGAACCGGATTCCGGCACACCCATATTAACAACCTTAATTTAAACAAATGAAGAGAAAGGTTTTATATCCCTTTTACATCTTATTAAATGGCTAATGTTTAATAATAATATTTTTCAGATCAAACTAAGACCTTTATAAATAAAGAATTTTATGAAGATTGCCCAAAAAAACACTGCTAAAGAGTTAATAATAATAATATGGTAATTTATATAGCGCTGTATCCCAGCAAGGAGCCAGGCTCACAGCGCTTTACATGGAAATAAAAATACATATAACAATAAAAAGAAACATTCTTATCATATTAACTACATAAATGACAATACGCTATACTCAATACATCAGCTACGTTAATCATTTAAAGAAATGTTGTTTTATTAATTTTGAAAATAAATTTTAAAAAGATGTGTCTTAAGTGCAGTCTTGAATGACTTAGCAGTTGAAATGCTACGGATATGTAATGGAAGAGAATTCCATTGTTTGGCTGCACAAAAGGAGAATGACCTTTCGCCAAATGTTTTAGTTCTTGTCTTAGGAACACAGAGAATGCGTGTATCTGCAGAGGAGCGTAGCTGACGACTTGGTGAGTAGACTGACAAAAGTTCAGTAAGATATGAAGGGCATGAGTCAGAAAAGAAGTTGTGACACAGAACGGCCAGTTTGTAATCAATTCTGGCTTGTATGGGTAGCCAATGAAGTGAGTAAAGTAGCGGAGTAACATGGTCATGTTTTTTTGCCTTTAGAACTAATCTGGCAGCTGAATTTTGAACTCTCTGTAGTTTTTCAATGCATTGTTTTGGCGCACCTGACAGAAGAGAATTGCAGTAATCCATACGAGCCAGAACAAGAGAACAGACTAGAGTTTTTGTTGCACTATCTGTTAAATAATGACGGATTGAACTGATCTGACGAATGGCAGTATAGGCAGAGCGACAAATGTGATTGATGAAGTTGTTGGTAGACATGTTGTCAGAAATAATGTAGCCAAGATTCCTAGTCGATGTTGTGAACAGTATATCAGAACTAGTCACCTGAATAGAATTCGGAAGAGTCAAAGTACTGCGGGATTTATTGTTACAGAATAGCAGTGCTTCTGTCTTATTATCATTCAGTTTGAGCTTGCTTAGAGTCATCCAAGACTTTACCTCACCAATGCACTCCTGCATCAATTGGACAGTAAAGCCAATATCAGACGGATCAGTGTGAGTTTAAATTGTTTATGTACAGTTATGTTTATTTAGCATCTAAACCCTATCAAAAAGTTAATCCCCCAATAATCATTTTTTGGGGGTGGGGGATGCAAACAAGAATGTATACTATTAATACAAACTAAGGTTTTAAGGCATTTTTCCTTAATTTTTTGAGAACCGACAGAGTGTTATCAAATTTAACCTGATGGTGACTTCAAAGAACATGTGACGTCACCGCCCGCTTGTGTTCAGCTCTGATGCGTTGTGGGACGTAGTGGTCGAGAGGTAGCGCGCTCGACTGTCATACCGATGGTCACGAGTTCGAATCCATGTGAAGGCGAGGATTTGTTCCCGGGGCCTGAGGAGTCACCGAGTCACCCAGCTCTGAATGGGTACCTAACTAGACAATAGTTAGGCGGCTGGGGTAATGCGTGGAACCCCTATAGCCGTGGCCTGTGACCGCTGCATCACTTGCCAACAGATCATCTCTCATGGTCTGTGGATGCAATTATCTTCTGCATAGAAGGAGCGTCTGTATATCTAAGATAAGACCCTTTTCCAATGCACTCAAAATAATTTTATAGAAAACATAAAATTTTATATCAATGTGGTAATTTTAAGACAACCTCCTTTTAAAAAATAGTTAAAAACAGAACTCGAATTTGAGGATTGATTAATTGCCCAGTATCTTTGTGTCTACCAAATGACTCTCTAAATATAGGTGTACTTCACTAAGCTGCGAGCGCAGATCATGTTTTTGGATGCGGGAAATAGACTATAAACCGGTGACCATTGAATGCTGATAGGTCACTGGGTCATATGCTTTTGTACTTTCCTTGTCTTTATAAGAAACAGACTGTAATTACATTGTAGTCTATTTTGTGAGCAAATGGACTATTATCATTGTGATCTCCATCATTTAAAAAAAAAAAATTTGGATGCATGGTAACAGACTTGCCTATATATTATAAACTGATGACTAGAGAATGCTGCTAGGTCATGGGGTCATATGTTTTTATAGCTTTCCTTGTCTTTATAAGAAACAGACTATAATTACATTGTTGTATATTTTGTGAGCACATGGACTATCATTGCCTTTCATTTTGATTTTGCATTTATTTTTTTTAAAGCATGGTATTTAGTGTTTGTAGGGGAAATGCTTTGTTTATAAGCATTTTCTTTTTACTAACAACTTTTGTCTAATAACTTTTTTGTTTGTTGATAAACTCTTTTCATTTAACCGATTGTAACGTAATATAAATTATAACAGACTGCAACCTTTGCTGTTGTTCACATCAAATGCTCACTGTGTGCTAGCTCTCATACGTTGCCTAGACAACTAAGCAACAAAAAAATTAAAAAAACATCATTCTTAGTCGTAGGCGAAGTAAATTAATAGTGATGACGCGTATATTATTTATATATCGATATATGGAGAAAGCGATTTGAAGTCACAGTCGCTGGTCTCGTATGTTGCCCTGCATCTTAACAATAACACAACAAAAACGAAGTCCAGGTAATAACCTATACGGTCTTATTGAATTTGAGGTTTAGCGGTCCAGATTAAAAGGGACCGGTCCTGATCTGAGGACTGGTAACAACCTTAACACAAACATACATTGAAAAATAAAAAGAAGTAAAAATAATTACCTTTGCATTAGCGTAACCTAGTTTAATTGTAATATTTCTTTCAAGTTCATTCTTGAATCTGACAGTCTGTAAAAAAATTTTTAAAGTTAAATCACAATAAGAGTAAAAAATACATTCCTGCAATGATTAGCCTTAACGTTAAAACTTTTGTCAATAAAAAGTAAGCTTTCCTCCATTGTTTGTTCATTATTAAAAGTAAATAACAAATGTATAGACTCTTAAGGCTAATGAACATGAATGCCTCACCTGTACACCAGATATGGCTTTTACAACTGTCGACTTTCCATGAGCTACATGACCAATGGTTCCTGAAAAGAAATATATGATGACATTTATTTATTAACATTCTTTGCTTGTGGCATTTAAAAAAAAAAAAACTCCACCCACATTCTAGATATGAGGTACAGTAATTGTCAATGCAGTTCATTTCTGCTCAGATTTGGAAGTTATTTTCTGGTTTTATAAGATATTGTGTCAATTTGAAATCTTTTAGCTGCATCGTCAGTCGAACCTTGAAGCTGTAATTATTTAATTCATCTGGATCATAACACCATGTTTTTTTCCCCCAGTATTTTTAAATACTGTTGTTCCATATTTTTTAAAAAGTCCCATAACCTCTTTTTTTTGGAGGTTGTAGAGGTTTCTAATGTTTTCATTAGAACATTCTCGGGCTTGTTAGACACTGGCGGCACCCATCCCTCTCCAGATCAGTGGAGGACTTTTTTGGCGTTAGTCATCTCAAAACATTTTTATAGCGGCTTTTATGTGGGCTCGATCCCACGCCCCTCAGCTTGTGAGGCGAGCGCACTATTGACTTGCTACCCTTCTGCAACACTTTAACTCTTCTTGTGACATAAGGTTTTTGGAAAACTTCCGCCTCAGTGCCGTAAGAATTCCCCGAATTGCGATCAACTGGTTAAGAAATTAAAAAAATTGTGTAAAATCCATTTATATTATTATTGTTATACTGACTTCATCTTTTAGAATAAGAATGGTTATTTTATGTATCCACAAGACCGTTTTGAGTTTAAAACTATTTTTACCTGTAGTTTAGTACTATTATTTTAGTAATAAAGTATAGCGAAATCGCATTTTCGAAAAAACTGTAAAAAATACAAAAAAACATTGTGAATCGAGCAATAACACTGGCGAGGGAAACAGCCGCCATTGGCGGAATAGATCATTTTTCAAGCATTGAAGAGCTTATACTTCCGTGATCTCATTTCTAACGAGAGTGCTATCTAGGGGCGCTTTATGACGCTTTGGTAATAGCGGTCAGGACGCATTATAACACTTTAACACATTAAGAGTTAAAAACGTTACTGCATTTCATATTCAACAAAAAGTCTTCATTTGCTCCCCCAAAGCTTAGAATGTCTCTGATGAATAAGTAAGCTGTCTATTTCTTTATGGGTAAACCCACTATGTAGTACCTAAGTTACTTGTGCAGATGTGATATTAAGCATATTACTTTTTACTTCAGGGTTCATACCATTTTACTCCTTAGTTCCAGTCTGATGAATGCATTTTCTGTCTTTTGACAGCGCATGTTGTTAATAAGGTTAAATGTTATTTCCTAATTTTATATATTCTTTATTCCTTAGCCTTTCCATCTATTTCCTTGCAAAGCAGCAACAGTGACTACATAATCTGATTTTTTCACCAAACCAGACAAGAATTTTCAAGATTGTCTTTTTAAATTAATTTCCAAGTCTCACCACAGGTTGCAATCCATGAATTTTGTTAATGGTAATAAGCTTCCATATTATGTGACATGAATTTTTCAATTTGACATGGTTATTTAGTTTAAAGTTCAAATGACTAATTACTGCTGTTCCAAATTTTTTTTAAAAATTACACTTTTTATTTTGTTAAAATTAATTTGAAAGTTGTGTAATTATTATGCTAAACTAAACCTAAACATACAGAGTGTTATGATAACTTTATCGGCTTAAATTACTTAATATGACACGACTAAGTCTCTTTGTGGTGTAGAGTTAAATGAAGTGAGAGGATGTGGAAAGTAAAGCTGTTTGCCATAATCAGTGATAACCAGTGCAGCAGTGCACAATAAGAGCGACACTTTGACATTCAATGGGGAAGAGAACTCAACTTCTATTCTAAATAATAGCATCACAATTTATAAATGTACAAGTTACAAGTACAGTACAATATCACTTCCTTAATATTTAAATTTGGTACTTTTGGATTTGCTCACACTTGACTTACCAATATTTATAGTGGCTTGTCTACTAATAACATCTGGTGAAAGGGGTGTCAATGATTTAACATCCTGGGGAAAAATAAAGATAAGCAAATGTGGTGGATGAATATTTAGCCTAAATTAAATAAGTTAAAACATCAAAAAAAGAGGAGCAAAGAAACAAGTAATAAAAACGCAAATGAGTTTTTAAAAGGCAAATTTCCAAGAAAGAATTTCCAACTTTTTTTTAATCAAAGACATATTATGCTATATTTCATTTAAAGTTATTTCAAATTAATAATCCTGAAAGTAAACAAAACAGTTGCTATCTTCGTATTGCTGCTAAAACTAAAATTACTAATTTTTCAAAAATTCCTTCACCAACATTGATCTAAATATTATTAGCTATCGTTTGGAGTTTGTCTCAAAACCCAATAGATGTTTTAGTTGCCAAGAATTAGAAAAATACTGTTTTTTTTTCCTTTCTTTTTTGTATTTTTTAGGAAATCCAGTAAACCTTTTCTGTAACTTTGTTGGTCTGCACACAGCATTAAGACCTCTTTAACATATTTGCAAAAGACCCAAACTCTCTATCTGTTATGGTTCAAGAGGAGTTGCTGTTCAGAGCTCAAACAGACTGGCCAAACATTTCAAATATAAAAGCGCTATTTTTTCCAAGGAAATTGCGTTAAAAAGCTATTTTAAACATCTAAACCTAAAGCGTAATTTAGTCTAAACTAAGGTTGTCAACTTAGTCTGCTCATTTTTGAGGACAGGTTAACCATTTAAAAAAAGACCGGTTAACCATTTACAAAAAGACCGGTTAACAGCCTGTCCTTATTTTTACTATGTTTTGTGAACCAACAAGAAAATGTATAAAATTTTCACATTGTGTCGTCTGATTTAACAGATGTGATGTGCTGACTCTATAGAGTTGCTGTCAAAAGAGCAATTTTTTTTTTAAAAATCAGAACAAAGAATATATATTCAATTTTTAATTTTCGTGTAATAAAAGTATTAAAACAGCATATTATCAATTGTTGTCAAATCAGTTTGTTTTGGCGGCCCGGTTAATTATTTTCAATTTATTTTGAACCAACAAGTGAAGGCATCAAATTTTTGCTTCGCGCCATCCGATCGTGATTTTATATCACTGTGGTAATTTTAAGTCTAATGCCTTTAACATGTACCTACTTAGCTGTAAAACTGTTGATATAAGACCAAAATTGAAGTTGAGGATCACTCTAGAAGGCACCCTTTCCTCTTGTAATATAAATAGTAACACTTGCGAACTTGACCATTATTCGACCTTACTGCTGCTACTATGCTTCGGTAATTTAAGCGAATACATTTTTAAAATTAAAAATGAACTCCACAAACAGTGATGACATATTCGTATTACGTATATTATTTATAGACGGAATATTAAGAAAAGGCTTAATGTCACGGTCGCTCGCATATTGGCTCTGTTAATCTGCCGTAACACAACAAAAAATAAACTCTGGGTAATAAGCTAATGTCGACTAAATGTGAAGTTACAGTAAATCGGTGCTAATCTAAGGACCGGTTAACCTTTACAACCTTAGTCTAAACTAAATTAAAGTATTATGAATATTATGATCCACACACAAAAAATTAATTTGCTATATTTTTAAAATCAATGGCCTTAATTTTAAATTAAGTAGAAGTGACTCTGGGCAGGAACATGTTTACTGTACTTTATAGTAAGGTTGTTAAGACCGCTAGTTTTTGAGGACCGACTAACCGTTCAAAAAAAGACCGGTTAACTGCTCGTCCTTATATCCCTAATGTTTTGAGACCCATTTGAGAACTAACAAGAGAATGTTGTCGCCTGGCATCGTCTGATGGCATCAAAGCCCGCTTCCCCCCGCTTGCGTTCAGCTCTTTCCGCATGCCCCTCAATTCAAAGCATTTTTTTTAATCCAAAAAATTAACTAAACAGTGATGGTTAATTGTCTTTTTAATATTTTATTTTGGGTACTCGTAGTTCACCGGTCTAAATAAGAGGACAGGTTCAATAGTTCGTTAAAGTTAGCAAGGTTTTTTCATTAGTTTCAAAAAACCAACGCCTCGCCCCGTCCTTTGTGACGTCATGTTTACCTCTCTTGTGTGTGATGCCGATCAACTCGCATATTAAAATTAATAATATAATAAAATTATAAAGCTACGATAGAATGGAATTTATTTTAAAAAACATTATTTTTCGATCGTCAACTCGCCAGAATAATTGAATTTTGCGACGCACATGTTCCCCCTCCCCGTTTTTTTCTGTTCAAATAGGGTTTGAGCTACACTCGGCGTACTATTACTAGTATTAATGTGGTAATCAAATGCCTTTGACTAGCAGGAAAACTGTCACTAAAAGACCGAACTCGAATTTGTGGGCCGATTAATCGCCCGGTATCTTTGCTACGTCTTTCAAATACCTCTCGTAATATAGGTACATGTNTTATTCGGTTAACCGGTCCTCAGACCAGGACCGGTCATCTTTATTCGGGACCGTAGGACCGTGTAACCCAAAAGAAAACAACAACAACAAACTAACAAAAACTAGCGTTAACGCAGTGAAAAAAACTAGTGAAAAAAACAACACAAGCGGTAACGCGCCTCGCCTCTCCCTCTCGCTTTGTCGCGGTGAGTTAAAGCGATACCAAGATCCAGCCGATTAATCGCCCGATATCTTTGCTACGTCTTTCAAATACCTCTCGTAATATAGGTACATGTACTTCACTAAGCGGCGTGCGCCGATAAGTTTTTGAATGCCTGAACTGAAACAGACTATAAACCGGTGATCAGAAAATGCGGATAGGTCACGGGGTCATATGCTCTTATAGCTTTCTTTGTCTTTATAAGAAACAGACTATAATTAATATAAATAGAAACAGCCTCGGCCTTGACCGTTGTTGACATCTAACGCGCACTGTGTTAGTCTAGTACAGTCACCGCGACAAAGCGAGAGGGAGAGGCGTTACCGCTTGTGTTGTTTTTTTTTCACTACGTTATCGCTAGGTTTGTTGTTGTTTTCTTTTGGGTTAGGCGGTCCTACGGTCATGAATAAAGATGACCGGCCGCTTAGTGAAGTACATGTACCTATATTACGAGAGGTGTTTGAAAGACCTAGCAAAGATATCGGGCGATTAATCGGCTGGATCTTGGTATCGCTTTAACTCACCGCGACAAAGCGAGAGGGAGAGGCGAGGCGTGTTACCGCTTGTGTTGTTTTTTTCACTGCGTTAACGCTAGTATTTGTTAGTTTGTTGTTGTTGTTTTCTTTTGGGTTACACGGTCCAACGGTCCCGAATAAAGATGACCGGTCCTGGTCTGAGGACCGGTTAACCGTTAACAACCTTACTTTATAGGCTTAATAATAATAATATTATTTATAATAGCAGTGAGCAGTATAAATAAAATGCTTAGTTTAGGCAAAAATAATTGAAATTCCATGTCCATATGAATATGCGGCAATATGCCTATCAAGCCAAATATATGTAAAATGTAATGTATGTTTAACACCCATCATCGTCGCTAGCTGGCGAGACAACACGAGCTGCAGCATTCAGCGCAGTCAATAGCTTTGAGTCAGCGCATTGCTGATGCAGAGAAGTAAGGACTACAACTGCTGCAATGGCAACTGATTGTTAATCATTGTTGCAGATGCAGGCAAGGATCTCACACTCACAAAATTATAAACCTAAACCTAACCCAAACCCTAAAAAATCGGAAGAGACGCGACGCTCCGGTCGGAGATATAGGTTTTAGCCAATTATAAATATTACAGTTATTACAGAATTTCAAAGCCGAAGTTTTACTTTTACCCTTGATTTATCTACGGCATATTTCATTATTTATTGTAAAATAATCTACTTATAGAAAAGTAGATACTTATACAGCAATTAAAATTGAAAACACTTTAATCATGTATTCATACTGATACTGAATCATAAAAATGTAAAGTATTGTGAAGTAAATTCAGTAAATGTTTTAAATGAAAAATTTGATTCCATGCCATAGGGCCTATTTTTACTCTCACAGTAATGAACACAAGTAAAGCATATTAGTCAAAACAAAAATAAAGAGTACAACGAAATTTAAAATATGCAATTATTTACAAGTGTTGTTATATCTTGCTTTGACAAGTGGGGCTGACGGTTCTGAACCTGGTTTTGGTTCGTCGTTTCGTTTTCACCAGCCATGTTTCTGATGCAAGGTCTTCCTCACTTCCGCCGGTTTCCTAAAAAGTAAAATAAAAAGCACATATTTCGATGACGTAATTCAATCAAGTTAAGCTTATTTTCCACTAAAATTCCTTTATAAATAAAATATATTTATAAATAATATATTTGACACAGTTGTTATAACCAAAAATTAAATTTTTTACAAAAATTGAGTACATTAAACATAAAACTCATTTAATTTCAGTAAGTATAAAGAAATTTTCAATTTTCTTCTTCCCATTTTCTCCTCCCCTTGCTTTGACCTATTTCATTGTAAACTTCCGGTTGATTCATGCTAAAAATATAAACACGAGGAGTAGAAATGGATGACATCTATTTACTATTTACTTAGAACCCTAGTTATATTTTCTAATAAAAAATCTTTCAAAGCACTCTGTGTAATTCTGGATCAAAATATTTGTAATTAGAATTTAAGTTAAATTACCAAATCTTATTCTTAACTTTTGATATCCTTAAACGTATTCAAATTCTGTTGACTGTCGTCAAACTAATAAGTTTAAGTTTAATAAGTAATTGAGGGCAATCCTCCGAATCCCTGGCCCTGTCCAGACTGTCCAAAATCATTTTACGCTAATAAGGGGAAGTACCCAGATAGTACAAGAAAGTATGTTATTTATTGATAATAATTAGACAAGTGATACATATTGTCCGATAACCATTTATTAAATACTAAATCGGAGTGTCTACTGCTACGACAAAGTAATGGCAGACAACCCGCGCGGATGTGGCTGGTGCTACGACATGTCGTAACGCCAGCAACATCCGACCGGGTTGTCTGCCGTTACAACATGTCGTAAACAATTTTCTGTATTTTCAAATATGCTATTACTAATACTTAAATACTAAACCATAATTCTCATAATGAAATATCATGATCACTAGATAAGCTTATTAATGAATTTTAAAGGTTTAAAAGAAAATCTAGATTGAGCCATTAAATGAAAAACAGTTATAATTTTAAAAAATTACTCTTTCTCATCAGCTTCGCTAGATCAAGTGATAGTCCTGTTGCTCTGCAATGATATGACACTAGTGATAGCGGGATCGAATCCCGCCGCCGTCATGTTTTTTTTTTTATTTTTTAAATTTAATTTATTATTATTTTTTTTTAAACATCATAATGGGTATGCTAATAATTTTTGTTATTATTCTGAAAAGCAGATACGTTGACTAAATCTGTTAAAATAAAAAATATTTAGATTTTAGACTAGTCGTAACACTAGCCAATCCACATATGCTTGGCTAGCGTTACGACAACCGGTCAGGTCGTCTGCTGCTACGACAGTCGTAAAAATGTGTTATGTGCTTACTTACAGTTACGACTAAAACTGTATTTAATTATGCTAATATTATTTTTTTCTTTTTTATTCGCGAGTTGACACTTAGTCGACATCACCAACGATAAAGGTGAGGCAAGAGTTTAAAAAATGACTATAAACCATCACTGTTACTGTTACTAAATTTGTTTGAAAGATATTTTTGAAAAATTCTCTGAATTGAAGGCATCGCGAAAAAGTGCTGAACACAAGCGGGGGGTGCGGGATTTGAAGCCATTGTCAGA
>MUZC01004583.1:612165-650625 GCA_002072015.1 Radix auricularia | reverse complement strand
ATGTCGTAGCACTAGTTTCCTGACTAGCGCTACGACATGTCGTAACGCTAGCAACATCCGACCGGGTCGTCTGCCGCTACGACAAAATTGTCGTAGCGCTAGCCACATCCATACTAAATATTGTAATTCAAATAGCTGCCGAAAACATTCTCATTCAACTCATTCTGCTTGTGACACTAAAAGTTAAAAGGCAAGTAGCTTGCAATGGCTCAACTTGCAAACAGAGCTTGACTTGAACCACTCTGATACCAGAGTTTACGTTTAGCTTGCATCCATAGTCATAGTCTTTTGATAGTTTGAGTGAGTTCAATTCCTGCTAGTTGCACTGCTGGTAAAACATTGAGTTACATAAACATTGGGAGTAATATTTGTCAGTAGGCTGGTCTACGTCTACGTGCCATAATAATATATATAATTCTCCTCATCGTTCAACCTTGCCAGACACCAAGCAAGCTGTCTATCTAACCCCACCGACCAATTAGGTAGTGCAGAGGGTGGGGGATCATAGAGACCAACGCATTCAATTGAGGTCAATTATATTGTTCTTTCAGTACAACAGAATAGCATGTATTGTATTTCGTAGTGTAGTGGTTATTACATTCGCCTAATATGCAGAAGGTCGCAGGTTCAAGCCCCAGCTAAGACATTACTCCTTTAATTATATTAAATGTTTGTGTTTGTGCCCGTTCATTTCCCACTTTCTTTTCGAACATGACTTCGTGATGTAGTTTTTGTCTGTTCTCCTCCCCCCTTAATTTCTTTGCACTATTTATGAGCCAGTCTGCGGCGTATGCTACGCCGCAGGCAGCATCTAGTTAGTTTTTATTTATAAAATTACACTGAATTATGTACTGATTAACTAATCGATAACTCACGAAAAATTTTTTGGGACCAGGATTTGGAGGATTGGCAGTAATGAGTATTAGTAGTAATAGTAATAAAATAAAATAGTAATCAATGCATACCATACTCTGGCAACATAGTTTAAATTTCATTATAATTATAATTACTACAGTATTTTAATTTTGTAGACTAAAATGACTATTTTATTAACTTATTAAGAGGAAGTATGAATTATTATTTACTCTGTTAAAAATGAAGTATGAATTATTACATGCATATGTTCATATTTTAAAAATGGATAAATAAATATTATAGACGATTGTTATAGTTCACTCAGACAATGCTGTGTAAGTGTGATTGATACGAAGTGTCTACATACTGTTACATACCCCATCAATGAAAAATCCAGAACCCAAGGGAAATTTAATTTTTTTTAAATATGTTTTAGTACTTCTATTTAATAGTAAAATATGGAAGTAATAAAAATTTAATAGCTATAAATTATTTTAAGAAAAGAAATATAATAAACTAATTTTTGTCATTGATCTGCCAAAAACACCTATAAATTATCAATTGCTATAAATCCAAAAATCTACTTAGACTTAGAAATTGTTGATATGGAAAGAAAAAAATAATGTTGCTATTTTTTACTTGCATAGTTTAGGTATCACTAAGATGACTGGCGTCTTGTTGATATATTGAGTCTAGAATTTGGAATAGTTTTGTATAGTCAGTGGACCACAATTTTTAAGTAAGTATAACACAAAGCTATGGTGACATCAAATCGCTACTGTTAATTAGGCCTGTTAACGGGTGCCCGTTGATGAGCAATTTCAATTACTTGGGTAAATACCTAGTAATACAGGTCTAGTTTATTCACAATTCCAGTGATCAAGATCATTATAAATTAAAGACATTTATTTTAAAGTGTATCTTTAAGATCTTAACTCACCACATTAACTCTTATTTCAGATTCTCAATAAGTCAGCCATACTGATGTTAATTTTTAAGTTACATCTTCTTTAAATTATTTCCTAAGACCAAGCCTGATGTCACAGAAATAAATGCAAACAAAAACTATGATTGAGATTTAGCCATGATGCTCCAAACAACATGGATAGCCCTTGTTTTGGGCTTCTGGTCATCTCTCTATTTGATAGATGTTTTTCTTAAGGTAAATTTCAAATTTTAATAAGCTCTTCTTGACATTTAATTAGCACTTCTTGCTCAAAACAAACAATTTTTGTCATCACTCACAAATTATGTGAAATACATTCTTTTCAAATAAATACTTTTGATCAAAATAATAGTCTGTGAATTTAGATCATTGGCCTATGTATAAAGTACTTAAATGTGGAATTGATTATGTATTGGTAATTTACCAAAAGTAAAAAAAACTGTTTAAATAACCATATATTTTTATGTAATAATATGAATAAGATGTCTGAAAACTGAATATTCAAATAAATTCTTTTTAATTTAAAAGAAAAATGTGTGGAATAAATCTTCCATTTTTAGGATGAGGCTCAGCTTTATTTATTGAGTTTGATAGTTTGATTTGATTGTCACTGCCATTTATGCAGTATTAATTCTGTAAAATAATTGTTTAATTTAAACTTAATTGATTTTTTAAAAACAACTAATTAAAGTAAATTTTAAGTAACTGTATCTGAAAAAGAGGACTCCGGTTAACTTGATTTTCATTATTTAAATTATTTTTTTTTTAAATGAACAATGATATATATCTTAAACAACTTATTTTCCCCCTTTATTTCCTCACAGAGTAAAAAGGCAATAGCTCGACCGTATCTGAGTTTCCTGGATAAAACTGGACTCACTATTTCTGTCTGCCAACTTAGATGGTACACATCAATATTTAATCGTATATTTCTCAGGATTGGTCAGTGGCGTCCACATTTTCTTCGAACATGGTTCACTCTGGGCATTTTCTTTTCTCTTCTGTCAATGGTGGGTTCAATATTTCTCCTTTCCCTTTTGGTTTTGAACACTTTACGACAGAGCCCAGTTGAGCATCAGATCCTGACACCAGTGGTAAGATAATTATATTTTTAATATTAACACATTTAATTCTAACACAATATTTACAAATGTTTGTCATTTTGTGATTTTGTTTTGGTTCTATATACAGATGATAGTTTAGTTCCATAATAATTATGTATTAAAAATGTACTTTTGAAATCTATTTTGTATAATACTAGTTAAATATTCAGACACCTTTAAAATGTATATTCCTATGTAAAACGTGTTATTTGAGCAAATTTAAATGTATTGAACAGATGCCAGGTGTGAACCTACCAACTAGCCAGATTTCCTACTATATGCTGACCCTACTGGTATGTGGCATTCTCCATGAAGTAGGACATGCCCTGGCTGCTGTCAGGTAATTCATGACACTCTTCCATCTTCTTAGTTAATTAAAGCATGATTATTCAGGGCCAGACAACATTTTAATTTATCAAATTTTCTAGCTTTGCCTGATACTCAAGTAACAAATTAATCCTCTACTCTATCCATTCTCTCACCCAAATTAATTTTTGTCGAATACAGAGAGCAGGTTCGAGTGAATGGCTTTGGACTATTCCTTCTCCTCCTATATCCTGGCGCATTTGTGGACTTGTCCACTGAAAACCTGCAGGCGGTGTCTCCCCTGCGGCAGCTGCGGATTTATTGTGCAGGTGTATGGCACAACCTTGTCATTTCCGTGTTTGCCGGTGTTGTGCTCATGGCTTTACCAGGGATGCTGGTGCCCTTCTACACATTAGGAGCCTCGGTTGTCGTTACTGAAGTTGTTCCTGTAGGTGATTTTGCTTTAGCTCAAGTTTTCAGTGTGAACTATTCAATTTTTATTAAATTTTCATTTAATTATGGCCATTTAATATTGATTGGTAAATCATGTGCAGGTGATTAGGAAGGGCATGGGACAACCACCTTTGAATTGAAGGCGGAGATGATCAGGGTGGTCATATTCCTGACAGAATGGGAGCAACTTCATTAAGCTTTTGATTCAGTTAGAAAAATGCTTTTCTTTTTAAAAATAAAATGATTAAGGCACCCAGAAGTGAATTATGTTTATTAACTCTTAAAATCCCAAAGCGTTGTAATACGTCCCTGCCCGCTATACCCAAAGCGTCGTAAAGTGTTCCTAGATAGCACTCTTGAATACTTTAAAAGTAAGTATTCGACTTCCGGCAATGGCAGCCATTGCCCGCGCTAGTGTTATCCCAACATAGGGTTATTAGCCCCAACATAAGGTCATCATCCCCAACATAGGGTTATCAGTAGCGATAATTTGTAAAAACTAAGAGATTCAGTTATTTTAACTACAAGATTTGTAGGATGTGACTTTTAGCGCCCCCTCTTAATGGTCCTTTAGCAGTTATAGCCCTAATCATAGCCATTGGGTGCTTCTGATACAGCATCTTGTAACATTTCTTGTACATTGGTAAATGTTGAGATTAGTTACGTTCAACTGTGCATCTAAACAAGCAAAGTTATGTCATATATCAACCGTACGTCATCTCATGTTCTAGAACTCTGCCGTGTCTGGTCCCAGAGGTCTGAAGATTGGTGAAGTGGTCACCCGTATTAATGACTGTCATGTAAAGAACATAGCTGACTGGTCTTCTTGTCTGTCGTCCAGTATGCAAGAAAAGTGGACAGGTCACTGTCTGCCTTTGGAGCTAATTAAAGAATTGGATGCTTCTCCTCTAAGTAATTCTGCTTGCATTGACCTTGACATTCAGTTGTTTTTTTTTACTTGAAACTTTCAAAATGTGAATGATATTAAGTATAGTTTTGCTATCAAAATGCATCGGAGCATCATTACAATATATTTTCCATCAGTTATAGATATAACCATTTTAGTGAGATCAGTTTTATAGTGGAAAAAATAGTAGTTGTAGCACCATAAGTTACTTTAAAAAATGGTTAAATCAAGTTTTTCTATACAGATGCTCTAAGCAACAAAAGTCATAACCAGTGGGAAGTCATTGACTGTTGTAACAGTACTAGTGCCACCCATTTGTGTTTCATGTACCATACAAAGAAAAGTGCAGAAACTGTAAGGCATCTTTACTTTATCTCTGTATTGTTTTCCTTGTCTGCAACTTATTTATCTTATATACATAAAAATGAAAGTATGTCTGTGTGTGTGTGTGCATGTCCTTTATAGCTGACTAAACCATTCACCCGATCGTCATGAAACTTTTAGAGACTGTTGAGTACGTTCCCAAGATGGTAACAGGGAACTTTTTTTCTAAATTTAACACTCATGGGGCGCCATGGGCCTATGTCATTTTTTGCTTATATGACCTATATAAAAATTAGTTTAAGCGTTAGCTACTGTGTTATTTGATGGATCTTAACCAAAATTTGAATCTAAAAATTTGATTAAAATACAATAAGGCACTGAGCTCCTAATGACCATTCCTTCAGGGCTGGGGGCTCAAAAAGTCTTTTTTCTTAAACGTTTAAGATTTTATTCCCCATGCAAATATTAACGATCTTGGAAAATGATAAATGTATCCATTATTATCCATATTGAAATGAACAGGTGTTTTAAAATTGAAGTCTTGTACTGAATGGTCCCTGGTGCCCTTAATGTTGTTTTTTGCTTATGCGAGCTATATAAAAATTAGTTTATCGGTTAGCTACTGAGTAAATGAATGGATCTTAACCAAACTTTGTGAACAAAAACTTTGTAGTCCATGTTAAAATACTTGAGGGCACTGAACTTCTAATGTCAATTTCTTTGGGGCCACAAATGTCTTTTTTTTCATATATGTTTAAGATATTTTTCCCATTCACTTTTTAACGATCTTGAGAAATATATCCATGATGAAACTGAATTAAAATGAACCAGTAATTGAAATTGACACCTTGCACTGAATGGGCCTGTGGGCCCCTTAATGTCATTTATTTCCCTATATTAGCTATATAAAAATTAGTTTAAGTGTTAGATAATGAGAAAATAACTTGATTTTGACCAAACTGAGTAAATAACAACTTAAGACCCTTTATTAAATTACTATAGGGCACTAAATGTTAATAATTGTATTCCGGATTCAATTTTACACGATATTGAGAAATAAAGTTTGAGTACAATAACAAAAAATATAAACTATCACTCATTTTGGGGCCTGGGCCCTTAATACTGTTTCTTCTTTTGTGTAAGGTTTTAATTTATTAATTTATTTATCTGTTTGTTATGAAACTTGGACTTTTTTTTTTTGCACACTTCCGGGCAGGTTTCTTGCATAATTTTTTTAAAACATACCACTCATTGGTTTTTAAAAATTTATTCATTTTTACTGACATTGTTGCAACGCACGATGGGTCTGCTAGTTTTTAAAATAAATTTTATTCTGTTATGAAACTGAGTTTCCTTGCTGATTCTATGGTCCAAGTCCAAGGTGTAGAAATATTATTTTGAGAACACATTCAGCTGCAGTGATGCGTTAAATGAATCGACATGTCAGTAAGATAATCAACACAACACCAGCACAATATTTATTTATTATTATTATACTTAAGAATAGAAAGCTTGAAATAAAAGTAAAGAATTCGGTGTTTAAAAAGAATTTATGAAACTCAAATGATAATCACAATGGATTATTGAGACTTAAGATTTAAAATTTTATTATTACAATAACCAAGGGCAGAAACTGAAGCGCCACTCTCACAAACATTTTTGCTGTGTGAAATGAGCTTCCACGTACTCCCCACCAGCTCTATCTCAGAAAATATTTCACATTCATGGTTATAATATTCCAATTAATTCTAACACGCAAAATTCATAGGAGTTTTTATTTATAAAATGTGTATTTCCCCAGAAATATGCTTGCCTTCCAGCTCGGCCAGCTACTGATAGACCAATGTGCAGGTTACAGAGTGACTGCTATGTGCCTAAAATTGACGCAGCCTGCGTGTACCCTGCTGTAGATAATGAAACCAAACTTCTGCGTGTCTTCCATGGTCAACGTCCACCGCTGTTATTTCTGGGCCACCCCCTCGATCTTTACTATTCTGGTGAGACTTTTTTTATACAACTATTGGTTTTAAAGACCTTTATAAATATGAGCCCAATACCCGTGCTTCGCCACGGAGTAAGCACAATAAAATAAAGTAGAATTTTGTTTTGGGTCCTTATCTTTCCCTTAAAATTTAGAGAATAATGCAAATGTGCCACCACATTTTTTCTAAAATATACCACATCTTATTTTGAATTAAGTTTCATCATTCATCTATTTTAAAAGAGAAAGACACTGGGGAATGGGCAAAATTTAGATGGCTCCTCATCTGATGTTTATTTGATCTTATGTCTAATACTTTTCTTGTCTTGTTTGCAGTCTCACTCAGCAATTATGTGCCAAAGATGTCAATCATTCCAATTAACCTGCCATATGTCATTGAAACATTTTGCAAGTATCCTTTTTATGCTTTAAATGAGAAATGGGTTGTTTGTTTTCAAAACTTAGTTTGGGCTAGATTAAAGTAGACTTTATTAACTTTTAAAGTCCCATAAGTTTTTCTAAAAACTTATCCCTCAGTCCCATAAGGATTTCAAGTATATATTGCAGTGTATTGGGATCTGAATTTTTAAAAATTGCAGAAAATGTATTTTTTGTCTTACTGACTTCATTGTTTAGGATAAGCTTACAGAATGTTTATTTTACGTTTACAAAAGACTATGTCGAGTTAAATAATATTTTTACCTGTAGTTTAGTACTATTTTTGTGGCTGAATAGTTTCACAAAATCACACCTAAAAAAGGGGGAAAAACTGCTACAAACTTTGCGAAATGAGCAAAAGTAACACTGAAGTTTCCGGAAGTCAATGAAAGCTTCTCTCACTAAGAAAGCTTAGAGCTTCTACTTTCTAAGATTCCATTACTAAAAAGAGCGCTAACAATGCTCTCTGTACCGCGCTTTGGGACTTAAAAAGTTAAAAGAAAAATTTTGAGAGTCATAATTCATAATATCATTTTTCCTTCCTATTCAATTATTTTATTAATGCTCACTTTTAAGTTGTGAAAAACACTGTCAGTTTTGGTTGTGGACTATGTTATTAGTTTAAGTTGGGTGTTTTAGTTAAGAAAAGAGTTGTTGGGCTTAGATTAGAAAAATGTTAAATTTCAGGAATAATCGATTCCTTAACTCTGTTCACCAGATATATCATTTCCTTGTCTGGTGCCCTTGTCATTCTCAATGTTGTCCCATGCTATGCCTTAGATGGCCAGTACATATGCCATGCCTTCATTGAACTCATTCTCCGCCCATCTGTTCCAGACCCAGAAATTCGTAGCTTCATTTATGGTCTCATTGTTTTGTTTGGAACTCTTCTGTTGTTAATTAATGTTGTACTTGCCATGTGGACGTTGTTTTTATGACACCGGTTGAAGCTGTGCGAGTGATTTTAGTAATTGATGTACTTTTGTGCTATATTGCGGAATTTCAGTGTTGTGAATGAAATTACTTTTCTGCCTGATTGCCATGTTGTTTTTCTGTATGTGACTGAGTGTGGTATGGTAAATTTATAATTGACTTGTTTGAATTGTCCAAGAAGACCTATTCTAAAACACTGGACAGTTTTGTGTGTGTGCCAAATTGTAAAATTGATGTGTTCAATGGCAGCAATGAAAATGACCTAAATGGTTTACAAAAATACTGGGACCTAAATAATTTGATTTGAAAAGAAATATAAAAACCTTGTCAGTCATTAATGTTACCTAAATGTAAGTAGCCACTTATTTGAAGTGTTTCTTACTTTGTTTTTTGTAGGTAATCTTCATTGATTTTTTTTTTTTAAATAAATAATTCCCAGGCAATGACTTACATGTTATCCTCTGATTTAAAAGTGCCATGCATAAAATGAGAAGTTATACTCAATTGTCTACATTGGTGGGATATAAAAAAAGAACATACAATTTTGAGTAGTTTGTCTGATGGCTTGTGGCATATCATTTGTATAAATCATTCATGTATTATAATGCATAGGAACAAAATAAAAAAGCTTAATTTGTTGCAAATGTCACTTGTTGCCATCATTGATATAAGGGTGAATAGCATAGAGTGCTTAATTCCCATTTCATTTATATAACTCTGTTCCTCTGTCATTCACCAGGTGTTAATATTCTGTATCTCAGCCACAATCTGTAGATTTATGAGGACATCTTGATATGTTCTATGCTCATCCTTTCATTTTTTTTTTCTTTCCTAAAATTAATTGTATATATATTCACCATAACAAAAATTTATTACTTTTAAAAAGTTTAAAATATTAGATGTTACTTCAATATTTTTCAGAGTGTGGAAATAAGTCACATTGTTTTGAAATTAAAAATTTAATTATACTTTGAAATTCTAGATTATCATTTTTTAAAATTCATCTTACATAGAAAAAGTTTACTTGTGCAATAAAGAGATAGGTTTTTTAAAAAAATATTTTTTTATAACTTTTTGTGCTTACATTATGTTTACTTTGCTGATGGGAGAATTAACTGGACATTTTATTTTAGTATTTACTCAACTTCTCAGCTTTACGTGATCTTTTTATTGTTTCAATTGTTACTGAAAATTGAAATATAACACGTAGGTGATAAGTTTTCAAGTGTATAGATTCATTGGGAAAAACAAGTGGGGGGAAAGCTGAGGAGAAACAAAAACCCAACAGCGTTGATTTATCCATTGAATGGTATAGTACAGAAGTACGGATTGTTACGGGTGAAATCTGTGGTAATGAAAATCTGTTAACTTTTCAAATATTCATTTCTGTTTGAATTTCTTTTAACTGATTTTCAGAAATTTCAAAATCTGTCACCATCAATTCATCATCAGTCCCGTGACCGTTTGGGGGTGGGGTGGGGGGGGGGTGGAGTGCATTAACACATCAACAGATAACGATCTCCACAGTTGCGTATCTTGAGCGGCAACCAGTAATTCACTCAATCCCATCCCTGTCCATTCCTTTATGTTGTCAAGCCAGCTTTTCTGTTGTCCACCTCTTTGCCGGCCCCCTCCTACAGTGCCTTGTAGGATAATTTTTGTCAGGGTATTATGTCACACAGTACATGACCAAACCTCGCCAGCTTATTTCTCTTAATTGTTGTTATTAGCGTTTCTTGATGACCCGCAATAGAGCACAAATTAAAATGGCCACATTTTTCGGGGCTATTTGTTTACCTGAGTTTATGGCTATGTCAGCTGTGTTAAGAAATGTGGGTAGGGAGAAACCCCCACCTGAGGGAGTGGGAGGTGGGGTGGGTCTAAGATGTAAAGCACTTGTAAGAAGTTCTCACTGACATGTATCCATAAATGCTGTTTATGTTGTGCAAGTATGTAAAAAAAACTTGTCATCATGGCTACATAGCGGACATCTAATGATTTTTTATCTCTTACTTTTAAAAGCTTTTTTTTCTTGTAATATTTTCTTAAAAGAATTTTGATCTTTTTTAATATTTACTGCGTTGGCATCTGGCATTTTTATGTAGTTACAGATTGGTCTTTGTTTATTATACAATACGCAGCAGTTTAAAATTCTGCTTCATATGATCAAGAATCCAATTGAATTTGAAATGTATTTCAAAGTTTTTATTTTTTCGTCTGGTCAAAAAAGGAGGAGTAAATGTTATGAGGAAAAAAGGTTATCGAAATAAAAGTGAATGTTTGAAGTGTAATATAAGCAAAAGGCAATTAACATTTAAAATATTTAATTTGTGTACTAGGTATATTCCATTTTCATTTCTTACGTTTTGTTGTATGTTTTTGTTTGTGTTTGCTGCACAATGTAAGTATGTGCTCAATCACACCCTTCAAAAAACGTATAGAATTAGATTATCTTAATAATTTAATTTTTATTTAATGATGACCTGTGTTTTTGTAATGGGAAGCCCCATTACTATCATACAGTTATTCTTTATTGAGATGTCCTTGCCAATGAAGTTTCAGATAGATTTAAAGCTGGTTTATTGTTCTATACTTTTTACATTGGACCAGTCAATGAGATACATAAAACAAGATGTGAAAAGAAGTGGTGTACAAATGACTATATCATTGTATCTTCATCACTTGGATAAACTAGGGAATTGACCCTCATAACCATTTATATTCCTAGCTACTGCAATACAAATCCCCAGCATATTGTTCTTGCTTTCCATTCATGGGAATACTAAAAATTTAATTAATAATTTCATATAAGTGATCTTACTTTATTTCGTGTAAATATTTCCAGCCAGTTAATCTAAAGTGAACCAGTTTATTTATATGTATTGATGATGTAGTATTTAAACTTAACTTACACTGTAAATTAAAAGAAATGTTATATTGTGTTATACATTTCCTGCTCCTTGTTCAAGTCAAGTAAAAATTACGGCTAAGTAATGTCTTATTTGATATGAGAAATAAACAAGTATTTATACTGAAATAACCATTCTAAATTGTGCAGTTAAAATTTCTTTCGTTTTGATTCAATGTTAGCATGTTTATTTTGTCATATGAATTGATTCTCTCAGCTATTGTTTGCCTTTCTTGTCAATTTTTTTGTCTTAATAAAATACAAAGCAGACATGTAAGCCTACACTTCTAAAAAAAGATTTAATGAAATATTTTTCTGTTCTTTGTCCCACATAATAAATTTATTTCAGTTTGAAAACCAAATGTGATATTAATTTTTAATTTTTTAAAAATGGCCCATTGCTGCTTATGATCATAGTTGGTGTCGATATCTAAACAGTACATATGCTGAGGTGGTAAATTATCTGTTAACAAAAACCAGCTTATATTTTGGGTTTCATTCAGTTCTAATGTCAGTGGTATCTCAGGTTTTTTTTTCCTTTTAAAATCGTGTGCACATACAATTGAACATTGAACTCAAAGAAGGTTTGTAAAATTAATGATTATTGACCATGGAATGTTTATTGGATGGATGACACAGATTATGAATAACAACAATGTTCATTGTTTAAAGCATCAAGATATTCTATACACCTTTATAGAAACATTAAAAAATATATCTTATGTACACAAAACTTAGCTCATGAGAAAATAGCCATTATTTCCTATACACTTGTAAAATATTTTTAAAAAATAAATGTTTTTAAAAACAATGTGGGATAGGAAATTGGCATGAATCGATTTAATTTTATTAATGTCATGATAGTTGGCAAGATTTGTCATCCCACTTTAGATTTAAAATAAAAGTTATAACAGAGCATCTGTTAATTGAACGTTCTACGTAAGATACTGAAACATTTCATGGAAGTCCAACATGAACACCATTTCATTGATGAATATTAAATTTAATGGGGTTATTATTAAAAATCAGCTGCCTGGAAGAGCTACACAGGAAAAATAATTATGTTTGCAATATTGATTAAAGGGAAACAAAAAGTAATCTTTGAAACTTTTACAATTATAAAAATAAACATACACACAATTTAAAAAACCATAAATATTCTCCTCATAAAATGTCAAAATAGAATTTGAAGATGACCGATTTGTGCCATTGATAATATTTTCCACACAAAAAAATAAAACTATTTTTACAATTTTACAAAAAACAACTACAACATAGATTTTTCTATAAATGCCAACTAAATATTTTCATTTTAGAAGAGAATTGATCTCCCCTTCCTTTGTGCAATATTTTTATTCGAAAATATGGTTATCTTGGCAATAAATACTAACAGCTGCTAAATCTGTTATATTTCATTATTTTGATTTTTAAAATAAATTTGTATCGAACAGCTACACAATGTGGTTCATTTCTTTCTTTCATTTCATGGTAAAGTAACTGCAAAATGCTACAACTTTCTGTGTCTTAATATTCCTAAAAATAAGCCAAATTTTCTTACGATTTAATATAATTACCTCCTTAAAAGTGTTTTCCAACTCATAACTGCCCTTTTGAATACAAAGTATCAACCAGCTGTGGAACTGGATTCTTTACTTTACTACAAAACGAAAGTTATCAAAAGGGCAGTGAAGGATAAACATCAAGACTGCTGAATGAAAATATTATTTGTAATCTTTATAGTATATTGGCACAAAAAGTTACTGAACAAATTCAAACAATCATTCTAGAGATAGTTGTTGAAGGCTGAAGGCAGTTAAAAAATAGAATAAATTTGTACGACTGAAGCAACAGGGGTCTTACTATTTTTCCTAAATGTCATACAATTTCAGCTGCCGCCCACACACCTCCAAGACACCTGCTCCAACTCTGAACAGCATTTTAATTAGTACTGAATGTTATGCAGTGATACATTTTTTTTTTTTTTAAAGTGTTTGGGGGAAGTATTGAAGACCAACAAAAATTGTTTTAATTTTATTTAGTTGGGGTTTGATGCCTTAAGGGAGTATATGTCTAAAAAAAAAACTTTTTATTTAACAATCAGTTCTATCTATAAACAAAATATGTACCTTAATATTCAAGCATGTATTAGCATTTTGTTATGTGATATATTTTTAAATCATGGTGTAATTCTGATACCAATTTTCCTATTACAAGAAATTAAACAATTTAACATAATAACATTTAGGCTTAGAGTCTAGATAGTTTTGCTTAGGCTTATTTTAGTCTGATTAGAAAAAGCTAATTGAGTAGTCAAAAAAAGAATGGGGCCTTGGGTGTGAAAGCTTCTTCAAACTTTTAATAAGACTGCAAATAAAAATTTAGGATGTTGAAGCATATACAAATTTTTATTAAGAAACAATTAACAATAGCAATCCTTTCCTAGATAATGGCAAAGACTGGCACATTAAGATGTGGTTTATAAAATAAACCGTGTATTAAGAATGCATATTTAAGGCACTTTTCAAAAAATCTTTGACTGATCAAAATTTCCTTTTTTTCAGTTACTGAATGCAAGGACTTGCAAGAAAATCATCTTTAAAAAATTGATGAGAATGATCTTCCTAAAAATCAATGACTCTATTTTAATCAGTAATACTAACATAATTAATCAAATTATGATGAGTTTCTTAGATGATTAAATGATAAACCAGAAACTTTCATGGTAGAAAACATTTGAATAATATCTCTGCTTAAGTTAATTTTTTTATCTTCTCTTCATTATTTAGGAGGTTATTTATGGAACATTGAACCATTCATAGTTTTATAAATTCATTTCTACACAGTTGCAAACAATTTTTATTTAGAGATTGTGGACTAGCATGGAAGAGTGAGTTATTTGTGCATTGTAGCCTAAAAATAGCATTATCTGATAACTTGTCACATAAAATCAAAGACATTATTAATATAAACCAATAGAATCAATTATTTGTAAGAGTTATCTTTGCCTCCGCCAATTGATTTGAAAGTTGTTTTAATGCTGTCAAACAAAGTCAACCCAGATTTTTCTTCCGATGACTTGCGACCCTGTGACCCTGACCTTCTTCTTGCTTGCGAGGTGACACTAACATTTTGTCCAATCAGACGAGAGTTATCTTTCATGATGATGTCACTGGAGTCTGCCTTAGCTAAAGTTTTGATTGAGACAATGGAGGGAGGACGCAGTGATTCACTTGATGCCCGTAGATCTTCTCCACTCTCAAAGATTGGATCAAACCTGATGTACGTTGATGACTGTGTCTTTTGTTTGTTCTTTTCTTTATTGTTTGATTTCACGGCTTGTCTCTGCTCTGAGGGGGATCTTTTAGGGTTTGGATCTGTGGAAGTTTCAGATTTCACACTTAATCTTTTCTTAGAGTGGAGAGTGTCAACATTTTTTCCAACACTTTGCTTTCCAGGAGCTCGTCCCCGTCCATTTGGCTCATTCAAGTAGTTCTTCAGTTGGTCAACATCTGTTATGCCCATACGCCGAACATCCCTTGAAGCTCCTGTTTTCCCAGTCCACAAGTTGCAGGAATCCATTCTACTGTCCGTGACGACAACATCTTCATCACAAGTAGCCAGACGATATGAACTGTTTCTTCCCATCATGTCAGCAATATATGCTTTCTGGGTATTTCTAACAGCACAACGATAAGAGTCAGCACGATTGACGTTATCATCAGCACATTCTTGTTGTGCTGCCATTGACATTGATCTTGTCTGGGCAACGCGGGATAAAGGAGGATTCGTTTTGATGGTCGCGTTGCTAATGCTTGAATAAGATTTTTTATTTGCTATTAAACTCATCTGGTCGCTATCAGAAAGCAACGCCACGCGGTAGGAATCTGAGCGACCCGCAGAGCTGTTAGACTGCAGGGATTCACTTGATGTTCCAGAATGTAAGACTGGCTGGGACAAATCAGAAACTGATTTTTTACCAATCAGCTGATTGGTTGAGCTGACTGAGTACTGGGAATTGAGCGAATCATTGGATTGGCTGCGTATTGTGCTCAGAGCTTTCATCGGAAACTCAGATCTCTGGGACCCACTCACACCGACAATGCCAGGTTTTTGAACGAAATGGCTTTTGGGATCTGTCAGCAACATTGGCTTGATCTGGGGCCCCTTTGAGATGTTTTGTGCAGGATGCTCTGATGGAGAATAGACAACAGACCCGGGTTCACTGAAAACAGAGGGGGAGCCAAAACCGCTGTCTGCAGGGCTATACACATCTGTTCCACTCCTCCGTCGACTGCTGGTATCCCTGGTGCTACTTTTGCAACTGCTGCTCGAACCGCTTTCGTTTCCACTGAGAGCCGAAGAACTTGAATCATTTCGTTGGTCATTTGTTATGGGACTACTTCTTCTTCGTTCATATTTGGAATTCCTTGGAATCACGATGGCGTTTGTTGTCTGATTTTGAATGTTACCATTGGAAGAATGATTTGCAATGAAATTTGAAGACTGAGAAATATTCATTCTCAGTGGTTGCTGGTGTGATGTTGACAGCTGTGATGTTGACAGCTGTGTTGTGTTGGGCTCGGGAAAGTTGAAGTAAGAGTTTTTGTTGTTATTTTTGTCACTAATGGAGTTTTGAGCCGGTGTGTTGTTAGGTGGCATACTGACTGTTTCAGATTGCATAGTCTTAATATTAATACTAGACTGAAAAGGAGTTGAATTTCCTGAGCTCTGGATGATCCTGTCTCTCTCTTCTATCTTCTGATTGACCACAGTTGGTGGAAATGCTGATGCTTTGGGGATGGAAGCCAAATTGATATTTTGATTTTTTGCATCAATACTGTTTGTATCTTGGGCTGAGAAATCATTTGAATTTCTATTTCTAGAAATTTGTCTGGAACTAGATGAAGTTATATCTTTCTTTCGGACTGGAGTAACGAGTGGCGTCTGGTTAGGCGTGTCATCAGTGTCCCAGTTTAGAGAAAACGATGAGCCTGATGGTGAGAGATTGGTTGTCATGGTTACATGTGTGAAACTGGACGTTTCGATGTCAGATAAGGCGATTGTGCTGTTGCTGCTCAGTGCTTCACCGCTCTTGTCGAGTGCCTGGAATGGCCTTGACAATGGGGCATCAAAGCTGTCAAATGAAGCTATGGATAAGCAGGAGGATGAATGTATCTCTGAGAGATTACTTGTGTAACTGGACTTGTTTGCATCTTCTTCGTTATAGAACCCAACAGGAGTTGTAGGAGTCAGCTGGCGTTTGTCAGTCGGAGTAGATGATCCCACAACATCTCTGGGAAGCTGCGGCTAAAGTAATAGAGTAAAGGAATGGAGGACATTAGAATACCTTTTTACTTAAAATTTAAAATAACTTTCAAAAACAGGAGCAGGAAAGTGGTGGTTAAAGTTGCCACAAAGTTCATATAATTATTTAATAAATGATACAGGGAAAAGAATATTTTTAAAAGCCTTGATCTTCATTTACGAAATGATCTGTAATTATTATCATTTTTAAAAAAAAGTTTTTGTTACTTACCATATTATGACTGGACGGCTTTAGTTCAACAGTAGGATTAAATTTTGGTATATGTTTCAATGACCTTTCTTGTTGTGAAGAACAGTCACTAGGAGATTTTAGGTTAGAAAAGGACGTGTCATCAGGTCGAGGTGGGGAAGTGCCAGGGGGAGAGGAACTCTCATCTGATGATGACAACCGAGAGAGTGGCAATGGCACACCATGGGGTGATTTGGCATCAAAAAGGTTCACTACGGGGTCAAAGTTCAGTATTTTAGGGTTTCCTGCGGGCTTGGCCTTGTCTTTTTCAGGGGTTTTGAGAATACCAGGTTGGAGTGAGAATGGACGCTTAATTCTTGGCCAGGAGTGTATGGTTAGATCAGAAATTTCTGGTGACTCAACACCATTGGTTGTTTTACTTCGAGGCAGTGTTCCAGACAACCAGGCTTCTTTGCCCAACTGAAACATTTCTTCAACCTCAGAAGATTCGGCATTGAGTCGCTCCCTGGAAGCGCTGAGTGGATCTTTGAGTGTGATGTCATCTTCATCACTACCCAAACCAGGACACCAGGACGGAAAACCTTTGGCAGAGATGCTCGTCTTTTTTTTTAGCCTGGCATAAATGACCTCATGGTCTGACGACTCTGGAGACGTTTCACTGTTGGCAGAATTGGTCGTAAGGCTGTTGAGGTCATCACTGTTTGGCCTCGATCCATCGCTTTTGGTCGCACTTGTAGTTCTAGGGGGAGGAGCAGGTGGTGGTGGCCTTTTGGGTTTGTCTTTCATAGGCTTGAGGGTACCCGTTTCAATGGATCCTTCGCCCATTTCCAAAGCATCTATATCTGGAAAGTCAAGGTCATTCAAGTCAGAGAGTGGAAGGTCGTTTTTGTTGAAAATCAGTGATGCAAGGTTTGGTGACGACACGGAAGAGCCTGATGTCATGGTGTCACTGCCCTCTTGGTCGAATGACCTGAAGATGGCGCTTTCAACAGTGCTGTAGCTGGAAGCACTAGGGAGGCCTTTAGAAAACAGGGATTTAGAAGGCATCATCATATCTGCATCGTCTAACAAAGTGTTAGTACTTTTCCTCAGTCCGCTGTCATTGTGGAACGAAGTGTAGAAGCCTTCGGTGTCTAAGGAGTAAACAGATGATTCACCGTCGTCATCAAATTCGTGTCTCGACTGACGCAAGCACTTTCTCCCGGGGACTAAAATATCCAAATTTCGAATGTTTTGCTTTGTGAGCCTGGACAAATTGGCGAGAGCTTCCGCACTGGTTGAGGTCACGTCCCCACGACTGGCTGCCCTCTCGGCCAGGGTTCTGATCCACTCGTCACTGTCTGTATTATTTGATTTTGTGTCTGAGATGGACTCATTGCTGGCAGCGTCTCCCATGTACCCAGTGTCGAGGCCATCTCTGTGAAAGAGACATTTTAAGTAAGATGATTTAGTTTACTAAAAGAGATATTCAATATTACGTATAAACATTGAAATGTGTCTAAAAGTATAGATGCTTAGATAACTATAGTTAGTCAAAGTTTCAGAATTGTGTTAACATGTGTCTAGATAAATTGACCATGTTGTGGATTGATTTTATCAAAAGCTTTTATTTCTTTTCATTGCAGGCTTTTTCCAACCCTAACAAACAAGGTTAGAATTTAATTAAGCAATCATTAACTTAATTAATCATTCTCTAATACTAAAATACTCTTCTAATATAAGACAACTTGATGAATAATGTAAAAGGAAATAATATTCCCAGTATATTTTTTTTTTCAAATTAAGACAATATGGACCGATTTTCTGAAAATATATTTAAATTTCAAGTGCCAGTAATGAGAAGTTATTTAAAGAAATGTTACCTTTCAGCAGAAAATTTTGGAGAATCTCTGCCTGAATCTTTTCCAAGTGAGTACTGCGACATGGTGGAGGGCTGACTGGATTTCACATCTGAATCCAAAGATTGCCTATTGCTGCTGTATCCACTTTGACTCCAGTTTCCTAGATATTTAAAAAAATAAAGATGTATTTAGATCATTTTCAGAACTGATATAATATTAATGTTCTTGCATATGAACCAAGAATAGTGGTTTATCCCCATTTCTACCTGAGTGTTGTAGAATTTAATGCCTTATGTAAAATTACTAATTTGCTCTTTGTTCTTCAATCTTCTAGTGTCTCTAGGTTCTGTAATTTAACAAAGTAAAATTAATGAAGTAATATGATATTATTTCATAAAAGATTTATGATCTAAAGATTAATTAAGTTTCTGATTTTGAAGACTAAGGAATGAAGAAATATCTCAATGAAGAAATATATATACAAAAATGAAATAAAAAATTTTTAAACAATAATTTTTATAAAAGTGCACTTAAAACTTTTTTGAATTCTTACTTTTAAGCAAAGATTTTAAAAATTATTTTTTGTGCTTTTGACTTACTAATTCAGAAAACCAAGATAGAATAATTTATTGGTAACAAAGCTTAATTTTGACAAGATCAAATTAACATGTTAATGTATAAAATAATTTGTGATAGTCTTATATCATGAACATGAAAAATCACAAATCTTGATTAATTTTGTGAATTATAAAAATTTCCCTTAAACAAAAGTGACATACACATAGTTATTTGAAACAGTTTTTTCAGCAAGTGTTACCTGATGAACTTTGTCGATCTTCCTTGCGCCGTTTGGAAATTTCTCGTAACTTGACTGAAGTTGTCCAGTCTTTAGGCAGAGAGTCCCAGGGGAAGTCATACTTTTTGGCTTGAGCTCGGGGAATCGTATTGTTATTGAAATAATAATAAGATCCTGGCCCAATCTGTGACTCGGTGGATGTTGTCCTTGATACGATACCTAAATGAGAGACAAATTCAGCAATCTCAATTATGATAAGCTGAATGCCTGTAATGCCTGTACTTTAAAACTACCTTGGATAAAACTCAGCTTCTCTTAAACTTGAGTGAAATAAGAAAAATATTCTTAATGATTTCAGACATATGCAAATAAATGTAGGTTTGCTTTCTTCATGAGATAAACACCAGCAAAATAAGTTGCCAAAATATTTATAGAGTTTTTCTGTAATGAGACACTTATGGATCATCTCAGTGTTAAAAAATGTCATAGGTTTATCCAAACTCATGTCTACATATCATCCAGTGACAGCGACTTTTTCATGGGCCTCTTTCTTTCTGTGATAACTGCTCTAACAAATCTAACATTACAAAAATTAGAAAGCTTACCTTCTGGCATACTAGGGGAACTGACTCTGCTCAAACTGGATGATCTGTCCTTGAGTTGTCTGCTGGCCTTACTTTTAGTGTCCTCTTCATCTCTAACTTCAATGGAGTCAAAATCAAGTGACTTTGGTCTGGGCTTTAGTGTATTGGTGACCAAAGACTTAATCTTCTCTCCGATCATGCTGGACCTCTTTGACGATCTGGAGGATCTCATGCTTCCCAAACTGGCCGTGCTTGTGAACTTGCTGTGAAGGGCGTCGGTGGACTGTTTGAGTGAAAACTCTTCATTTCTACTTTTATCCTGTTTCTTTTGATACATTGATGATCGAGTGAGACCATCCTTTCGAGAGCCAGATATAAGCTTGACACAGCGGGGGAGAGATCGTGAACGTCGGCAAGGCAGGAATTTGAGAAGTTTTGCCTCCCTTTGTTCGGCAAACTCTTCCTCCTCGCGCTCGGCAATGGCCGCATCTATCTCCATGAGGTACTGCTGCATCACTTCGTCTTTGGCCTCAAGGGTTTTTTGGTCAAGGTCATCAAGACTGTACATACGAGGCCTGCCTCTATCGATACGTCGACCTTTTTCAAATTGCTCTAGCTCCTGAAGTGTTAAGATGACATTGAATGTTAGATTTATTTAACATGGAAAATGATACTAAATAAAATAAATAAGTGTTAGATTTGTTAAATTGAAAATGATACTAAGAAAATTTTAGAGAAGAAAGGTTTGACTTATTAACTTAAAAAGAAATACTTAACAAAATTTAGAGAATAATTATTAGACATCATTACTTTAATAAAAGTTAATCTTAATGTTGCAAGATATTGAAGATGATATAAGGCTGTATAATTTATTGCAGATATACATGCACACAAAACGAAAACCGCAACATCGATTAAATGGGGTTTAAACAAAGTAAACAAAGAAATTTAAATCTTATTTCATGGCGTTGTGTGTTCTAAAAAAAGTAATTATGCTTTAAAAAGAACAGTAGGTTACACAAATACAAAAGCAATATTTTATATTTCATGATTAAATTTCCTAACAATCTATCCCCTCTCTTTGATTCCATTGGTGGAAGTGAGCTTGACTTGGCCTCAACTTCTTAGGACTTTGGCCATTGAGTTTTAGGCTTCTTTTCTGCTATATGAATAATGGAGCCCTCTATCCCTGAGAAGCTTGTAATATTTTAAAGAAAGGTTCAATGACTCTAACCTGCATGATATTTTCAGGTACTCCAGTCACAGTCCTCCGCCTCCTCTTCCTTCTCTCCTTGTCTCCCAGGTCACCCTCCTCCTTCAACGACTGCCTGAAGGAGGCCATCCTCTCAAATCCAGCACCAGATGTATCCACGGGAACTAAGATGGAGGGCTGAGATTTGGACAGGTCTGATTTGCCACTGAGGAGATCGCTAGAAGAAGATTCGTGGAACATCTCCTCAATGCCCTGAATAGTTTTTCGTCTCCTCTCTCGGATTTTCAGAGTTTTGTAACTTTTCTTGTGTGCCAAGGGAGATGAGAACTGAAATGTGAGATGGGAAGATAAGAAGAATTTTAGTGTTGTATGTCATTTAAAATTTTAACCAATTGTTTAAAAAAAATAATTTGATGACATTAAAGACTAACTAGTGAGACAGCTACCATAAAGTGCAGCAAATTTTCTGAGCCGTGTAAGACAGTATTGAGTTTACGCTGGATTTGAAGCTGAATTAAGTATGGTTGAGATCTGTATTCTAAGCTACTTAATGAAGCATTGATAATTTGTTAATCCCGCTACCATATAGCATTGGTAACATGTTACTTACTTAGAGCTATTTAACAAAGAAATGGTAACATTATCATTAGCCCCAGGTTAAAATTTGGTGCAGTTTCAGGGTTGGAACTTGAAAGAAATTATCATATGAGTGTTTTTTTTTTATGAACAACACTTTAGAACGACTTATTATGTTAGCAAGAAAAAACTCATACTAATTCTCGTACTCTATGAATTCAGACGTGAAATGATTGCCTCATCAATTCAGGGAAACCAACACAAGATCAAAATTTAAAACTCCAAACAAACAAAAAACGAGACTAGACATGAACCGTGCATGGCTAAGTTTGGGAGCGTCTGTATAGATAGAAAACGAATTCCAACACTTAGGTATGAATTGATGGATATACCATGCAGTCTGGGGACAAACCTACCATTCTGGGGATATCCAGATCTTGGTCTATACCAGCGTCCTTGAGGGCGATGGGCCAAAGCTTGAAGAGGTGCGAACTGCAGAGCCCGTCCTTCCTGTACATGTCGACGCCCCTGAGGGCGTGCACGGGGGTGATGTCGCACAGCGAGTAGTTGAACTTGATGCAGTGGGGGCGGTTCCCCGGGGTGAAGTGGTCGCAGTCGAAGCCATGCTTGGCCACGTGATGATCTGTGACGGCACTGAACTGCTTCAAGGTCCCGACAGCTGGAATGATCAAATGACATGACATGTAAGACGTTTGACTGGTTATAGTAATGGTTGATACGTTGTGACTATTGTTAGACCTGGGTGGGATCGTGTGCTTGGAAATGTTTAACTGAAAATTTAGACTTAGTCCTAATTAAATGGCATTATTTAAAAAAAACAAAAGATAACAAGCCATCGAATGTGAGTCAGGGGATAAAAAATGTGATATTGTCTGCATTTCTTGGCTTAGATCAGTGAAAGGCAAACTGTTCAGAAGAAGGCCGCACCGGTGAGATATCAAACGTAAAATGCCACAAGCAATAAAACTCAGCCTAAATTTTACAACAAAAATGTCGACTTTAAGTTTTCGAATCACGAATACTAGCAGGCCTCGGGGGGGGGGGGGCGAAATTTGCTCACCCTGCTTCACTGATGGATAAACTGGGAGACTTTAAGAGTACAGTCTAGAAAAAAACACAGTGCATATGAATATGCTACGGCTACTGCAGTAGGCAACATCCGCCCCCCCCCCCACACACACACACACAAAGAAACACAAGGGAGATTCCTTAGCAACAACAACCAGGTTATTGGAAAGAGAAGGAATTATTTATTTTTTAAAATAACAGCGACTCTTGAAAACTGTGGCAGTACAATGTAGTTAGTACAGTGTAATTTGTTCGAACTGTCTGCCGCCCGCTGAACATTAAAATAGTGGAATTGAATAAAAGGAAGATCCTTCTCTTCACCAAAGATGTTGAAACTGTAAACGTGCCCTTTTGTGGACTCCGCGCTAGAGATCCGATAGGTTTCCCCAGAGAAGATGGGTGGAGAAACAACTAGCCGGCTCTGGGATAGGGTGGGAAACATTTAGCCGGCTCGTGGGATAAAGTTCCAATTTGTTAAAACTCACATGTTTAAAGTAACAGGCAAGTTTCTGTTAATTGACTATGAATGTAAATCGGAAAGTTTATGTGAATTGGCATTTTTTTTTTAAAAAAATTAACAAGGGAACTTAGTGCACATGTGCAATTTTGTATAAATTTTAAATTTTGTAAAAATTTTCACATTAGTATGGATTGTCAAGTTTGTAAATTAGAGTTAAAAGGTTTCACATTGTAATAATGTTGTTTGTTTGTTTGTTTTTTTGTTTTTTTTTGTTTTGTTTTTTTGGTTTTTTTTTGTTGTTGTTTTAAAATAGAGTAACCTAGGTAGTGAAAATACAAAGCTTTCGAAGGGAAAAAAAGATTGTAATAGTTAATTGAAAATTAATAACATTTTAGTTCAGGGAAAAAGTGCCCTTATCTTCTGTGATCCTTATTAACATTTGGACAAGTGGCTACCCTAACATTATATCTTCGGATAGATCAGTGGCGTCGTGAGGGGGGGGGCGGGCCGCCCCGGGTGACACCATCAAGGGGGTGACACCAAAGCCTAAAATTTTACTGTTCGATTTTATGTTAGAAAAACAAATAATACACATTTCTTTCATCTAGAAAGAAAGTAAGAAATACGATGATATACATTAAACACAAAGATTTTAATTTTTTAAAAATCAGTTAACTTGCAATAATAAAAAAAATTCCAGCATACAAACAACATTAAAACAAATAAGAAAAAAAAAAAGAAACAGTCGCAGCAGAGAGATCTTTAAAAAGGTTGGACATGAAGCCATTAAGGCTCTGACACACTAACAGCGTGAATGAATCCCACCTCACTATATCCTCCACCTTAGTGGGGTGGGGGGAGTACAATTTTTCTCAAGTTTTCTATGTTGTTTTTTAAGATGAAAATTTTGAATTCAATGTCTTTGAATCAATATTTTGTTATAATTATTAAAGACGTGCAAGCATGGATATGCATGTTTGTATATAAATAGTCCCCCGGTTAAGACGGTCCCATCCCGACTTAGCTGTTTCATGGTTACAAACGAGCCAACATAAAGAATAATATTACGCGTTATTCTTTATTTTTTAATGTGATTTTTTTTCAACGTTTGTTTTTCATGGGGTAACGAATTGTTTTCTATATTTGAAATCAAAAAGTTATAAAAATATTTATTATGATTTCAACCTACAACTTAAGCTTGCGATTTTTTTCATAGCGAAGTTTTCGATCAGGTCAGTAAAGCTAAATAAGCTTACAAGTTCCTTTTCAATAGTCATTAGAGAGAGCATATTCAGTCTTGGTTGTCCAATACGAATTCTAACTCATTTGTGTATTCTTTTCAACTTTGAAAAGGATCGCTCTCTGCTGCAGTTTGAAGTCATCATTGGGAGATAGATTAGAAGTGTGATGCCACATTTGTAAATAACTGAAATTTAGCTCATTCAAAAGCAGCAAAATTTATTTTTAGCTCTGTGCACTTGTTTTGAGTTTCGCATTGTGTTACTTCCTTTTCCTTACCCTGAGCCTGGGGCTGGACAATAAGTTTTTTAAGAGTTCTGAAAATTGGACTAATTGTGAAGGTAAGCAGTCTTCGAAATCACTTTAATATTCTTCATTAACTTGGCTGCTGCCCATCGAATGGCGTCATTGCTGAGCTCAGAATGGATGTCTTTATATGCCCTTAATCGATGTTGTGGGGCTTCAAAAAGTTTGTCAATGATTACCATAAATACCATTTTGGTGATATCAAGCTGAAACTTTCTCTTCTTTAATAGTATTGTCGATTATTTATACTTTTTTCCCCCACGGACTTGTCCTTTCCTTTGTCTTCATATGAATCAAAATAAAAATGCTGTCTTTTAATAAACTCAATGAGAGACTTCAAATACTTTGCTGAAATCAAAGATATTCTCGGCTCTTGAAGGAATAATTTTGTTTTCTGAAATCTCTCTAAAATTTTTGCCCAAATTCAAGTAACACAGTGACTTTAAGTTGTTTAAGTTCCTTCCGGAATTTTTCTGCTTCAAGTCAACAGACACGGGGCTGATTTTCGTTAGATGCTAATTCTTTCAGTGTTGCAATATTTGTGAGAGACGTGTTGTGTTGTTGTATTAACATGGTATGAGCGTGCGAGTTGACTGAGTATGAAACACGTGGTTTGTGCTATGAACGGAAAATAGTGTGTGGTCGTGAAGGGAGAGGATGGGTGGCTATTAATGTAAGATTCGCTATGTAACAGAGGTTGATTCTAAGATTCATTAAAGATACTTGTTACCCAGACCACAAGGAGTTGAAGTCGTGTTTCTAGACTTGAAAGTTCTTTTACAATATTCTCATAGTATGAGTTATGAACACACTTTACAGCAGGGCCGGCTTTAGGCATAAGTAAACCGGCAACCTCCTTTGGCCTCCAATTAGTCTCATTATTATTGGGGGCCTCGCACAAGAATATTTCAATTTTTATTTTATAATTTTCTGTTACATTTTAAGCCACCAAATTCACTTCGATTAAGGCCTCCAATTCCCTTAGGCCGGCCCTGCTTACAGCATTATGTCGGGCTGACCATCTTGTGTCATTTCTTAACATGTATCACTTTTATGTGTTTTGGAAGTATCTGTCGACGATGAGTAGATGCAACAAGCCAGGTATAAAGATTTTGCAGAAGACAACTGCTCCACGTTTCCCAACCAAGTGAAGGGAATAAGCTGTACACGGCACAAAATGAGCAGCACTGCACCTCTTACAAAGATTAGCCCAGACTCTGTTATACTTCCTATTTATAACTGCAGCATTGACTTATGACTGTCCAAGGCATTTTCAGGGATTCATTATACAAACATTGGCCCATCTTTATTATACATTATGATAACATTTAAATTATTGGGGGCCCCTGGCTTTAGCCCGCTCAGCCCCCTCCCTTTAATCAACCATGGGGGGAGGGGTCACGCATCTGTGACGATGTGTGACTAGGGGGTGGGTTTTTTAAAATGTGACGTCACATCAAAACAAAAAAAACCCCGCAACTTTAAATAAAAGTCCCCTTAAATATTTAATTGTTTACAATTTATTTAATGACGTTTTCAATGGCTCCCCACGTGTTACGATACTAGAGTGCATACTTACACTAAATACATATTTAAATGACAAAATACTTATTTGCAACATGCTAATTTTTATTGAGAAAATTATGGCTTTGGAGAGGGGTGTCTAAGCTCTGTGACGTCATAGCGGAAGAAGGGGTTGGGCTTTACGTTTTTGTGACAAAGTATGACGCGGGTGAAAAGGGGGGGGGGGTGAAAATTGGTAACCTCACGTGACGTCATTTATGGACGTCCCTCTTAAATCATGAAGGGGTGACACCATGAGCTACCACCCCGGGTGACACCAACCCTAGCGACGCCCCTGGGATAGATTTTTCTGTTTAAGTTTCTCAAGATGTTGGAGCTTTGAAAGGCTTCTAGGAAAGCTCGAATTGTTCAGTGTCACGTCTGCCCGACCGGGAACAACCACCTCACCACACCCCACCCTACCTCATCATACGACACCGACACGAAAATGGGCGGGGGTAACAAAATGCCCTCGTCCGGGAGGTCCTTTTTCGATACTGTTTTGATGGAATCTTATTGTCCTGTGGTGAAAATGTTCGTCCTAGTCCGAATGGACGGTCACAAATGGCCAAGCTTTAAATAAAACAGTTCACTATTTCTTTGTTATACATATCGGGTTAATACGCTTGCAACATGTCGACATGATGTCCTGTTACGTTTGTTAACGAAGTCAATAAAACAGCACGAACTTCAACAACATCTAATACTTATTTTTAATGAAGGTTTATGGACTTTTCTAAAGAATTTCCTTGTCGTCAAATCTATGCTACCTTCTAATGCGCATAAAAAGAAAAGAAAAGCAAACATAATTAACTAAAAGTTTATTGTAACTGAACACATGTAAATTGCGATATAACTAAATTAAAATTTGTATTCCTGGATAAAGAATTGGATCATTTTGAGCTTGCCAGCAAGGTTTGGTTCTATTTGCCACGGTGATATTTGATACATTAATATTATGGGTTCAATATTTTTGTTGGAGCCCCTCTTCGTGGACTTTTTTAATATATAGATTTACATTTGTCTTCAAATAAAATATAAAACTGATCAAAGTTTTAATGAGCAAGAGAACTTGATTTTCACATGGAGGTTATACCATGAAATAATCTTAGCCTTTGTCACGTGACTGTATGTTTCGTTTGATGACTGTAAATTGTTATCTCATAAATCCCATTAATGTTTTGCATCGTATTAATTTTGTATGACTTATTTTATATATTATAATATTCGTATTTGGTATCGTTTAAAAAAATCTTTAAAACTTAAATGTTTGATTTACTTGAAAAATCGAGTCATTTAGGAAGGTAGGATAGGGTTGGAGAGTTCAGAAATCGGGTCCATTGTCTACACATTACTCGGATTACACCTGTTAACGGAGTGTTGGTCTTTATGGGCTCATACTCAATAGTTTATGGGCTAGACTTCTAGGGTGTTAAATTTAAAGTGCTGTGAGTGAGTAATTTGTGGGGTGGGGGTTATAGGGACGTTGAAGACTACAAGGAAATTGGTTCAGTCCTATTTATCAGGTTTGATAATTATCAGCCAGTCAATCTGACGTGAAATCCACTACCCTTAGAGCCCTATGCTGGAATGTCTTTAACGACATGGAGTCCTAACATTCCTTCCCCGGGGGTCCAGACCTGGGTTTCCCGTTGTTGTGAGAATTCCCATCGGCATGCGGGCGCCCGGCCAACGCCCCCCCCCCACACTCTCTCTCCCATTCACACACCTAACTGGAATTTCTTACTTCACCAGGAGTAAGACTCGTCACCAGCAATCTACATCGCCGATCACCCCCCCCAACCACCACCACCACAACGGCCCCTGTCCCCCAACAGCACAGTCCACCCACACACCAGGAATAGGGGACGTTATCGCAATGCTATCGGCGCATAACAAAGTTAAGTATCTATAGATCCACAGAGCTTTGTCTAAATACACGTTCAGATTCTACAAACCTTACCATAAGTGAACTTTATTATTTTTTTTAAACAAAAAAATTTGATGACATTGTATTGATAAAAATAAGGACTTTCCCCGTCTAAAGATTGTCATTAAAATCGGATTAAGCTGATGGCGTGGGGCGGAAATGAAAACGAAAAGCAGTCTACAGATTACGTGGAAGGAAAATACAGTCAAGGATTTCTTTCTTTTTTAAAGTCGTATTGGTCTAAGAACAAAGGCTTTGTGTCTGATCATAAAAACAGAACAGAACAGAGGTTATGGCTTCCATGATAGAGCCACGTTTATGGCTCATATTTCATATGATAGAACAAAGACTATTGGATTTATGAAAACTGATGTTCTTTATTGAAAGAAAATAGAGACACCACGATATTCGACGATATGTATCATATTATTTTTGTGTGCATACATGTACCAAGCGATTAAATCATGAGTCGAAACATACATGTATGAATGAATCCTTAAAGAATATACATGTATAAATAAATGTTCGAGGTACATTCATGTACAACAAACTCCTTGAACTTGAAGAAAATCCATGTATTGCTAAACCTCTGAGTCCAAAAGCTTCGATGTCGTCTTTAATACCACAAAAGAAGTTTTTACAACAGGTCGATTGTTTCTACTTAGTGGATTTATTCTAAAACAAAAATGTAAATAGATTTCTCTAGCCCGCTGGCCTCTTCAAAGTTAACACCTGACTGAAAATGGATATCAGTTTACCAAAAAGAAGAAGAAAAAACCTGATCATTTTTTTTAAAAATCGATATTGATCCTGCTTGGTGATTAAGTCAGTCAACGTTCCTTCTAAAAGATAGTCGAACTTTCCAAAAACAAAGACACTCTAACTTTCCAAAAACAAAGACACTCTAACTTTCCAAAAACAAAGACACTCGAACTTTCCAAAAACAAAGACACTCTAACTTTCCAAAAACAAAGATAGTCTAACTTTCCAAAAATAAAGATAGTCTAACTTTCAAAAAACAAACATAGTCTACCTTTCCAAAAACAAAGATATTCTAAATTTCCTAAAACAAAGATAGTGAGAGAGATAGAGGGGGGGCAAGAGAAAGAGATGGAGAGAGAGGGGGGAGAAAGAAACATTCTCAATTGCAAGCTGTGTACATGATAACCCGTTTGAGAACCTCGGGCTCAATTAAACCCTAACGTGAAAGTGTGGCGCTGTCTGGCAGGTTTGATAACCATCGTGTGCTACAATTGGTGGCCATAAATTGTGGGGCCATTTCGTCACAAGATCAATCTCCCTGACACAACGTCACTTGGGTAATGGATATTTTATGAATACGTGCCAGGTGAGGGTGGGGGGCTGGTAAGGCAGGGGGCTGTGAGGGGGGGGGCGCTAGTTCTGTGGACATGACATATGGCATAGTGAAGTGTCAGGCTGACCGTATGCATCATGGGTTTTAAGCTTGACTTGAAAACATACACAAAACATTTTTCTTTTTGTATACAGTAAATATCTTATTTGGATTGAGAAGTTCAGGTCATTAATATGAATAGAGTAGATTAGGGTTTATATATGTCATAATACTTGGAGTTTTCATGATGACAGAGTAATGAATTGAATAAATAAATTATTAATCTACATAAATTACTTTATGCATTTTATTTTTAAAAAGATAATTCGTTCAATTATGACGGAGTTATCACAAAAATTACGTCACACTTGCCAAATTGCCCCTCTCTTTGTGTTGTTTCCTAGCATCGAATTTTCAATACATTTTTCTGCCAGTTAAAACGTCATAAATAAAATATTTCTGATTCAACTTCTATTGTCTTAAAAATTTCTGTATTACTCCTTGGTATTCGACCCGTCCCGGAGCGTCACTTTTTGCCTGTCATTGTAGCCCGGATCGGCCAATAAGGAGATGTCGACTGCTACGGTACATAGAACCAAGGATACTTGTTATGAAGGGAGATGGCAATTGAGGTACAATTCACTTCAAAGGTTGAACAAGGCGAGAAGTTGAAAGGGGGAGTTAATCTACATCTTGAACTTGAACTGTCCATTAACCCGTGGCTGGGTCATTGGGGCACCATTTTGAGCTGCACACTATCGCATGCCATGTGTCACGGTCCTGAGCTGCCTTCTGGGGGTCGTTAAATGACAGGCCGGTCCACTCTTTGATATTGTCCTCCCAACTCTTCCTTGGTCTGCCTATTTTCCTTCTTCCCTGGACTGTGCCGTGCAATATGGTCTTTGAGAGACCTCCAGATCTTGTCACGTGTCCGTACAATCGTAATTTCCTCTTTCTAATTGAGGTGAGAAGGTTCTCGTAAGGGCCGCTGACAGCACTTATTTTATCGCGGACCGCTTCGTCATCAGGGACCATCTACATCAGGGGTCTCCAAACTACGGCCCGCGGGCCAGATGCGACCCACAGGACCCTCTCCGGTTCCTGGCTGGAGATCTCCACAAAAAAGAGATATTAGTTTTAACTTTAGTTTACCACAACATTTAGTAGTTGGGGTTAGTTGTCGGGCCAAAAAACTGCTGTTTGAAAGTAAACGCGGCTCTTCGGCAGAAAAGTTTGAAGAACCATGTTCCACATTTTAAAAAAAAGTTTATTTTTTGTTTAAATTAATTTTTTTTTTTTTAAATTCCAATCCTTCACACAAAACCATGCGGCTCAAAACAAAGTTTCTCTTAGATTCTATGTGAGTTCACTGAGGGTTTCTATTTGGTTTGTTCAACTTGTTGGGTGTCATGTGACCCCGCTAAGTATAGACGCTGACGCCCATTGATTATTGGTTAAATTAACGGAACATATGAAACCCCTCTTAGCACCCTAGCATTGGACACGCCCCTGCTGACATCGTCGGCTAGGAGACAAGTCCCACCGATGTCATCTCATCACCTCTCTATTAAGCCCAGCCGGCACGACAAGATGGCAGCCCGGCACGCACGCTCCGACACTGTTGAGAGACAATCTTAGTTATTAATATTTTAGCAAAGGTTCTCAATTGCTGATACGTCCTAAACCCCCCAAATTTGTTGCCAAATTTTAGGCGGCATTTATAAAGAGTTGCCGTTAATTGCATGCACTGGAATTGTTCAGGTGTAATGTTTCTGTTGTGTTTGCTTGCACTATGTCAGACCGCACCTTTAGCAGACACGTAAGACCATCTTGAAGTTCAAGAATTACCTGCTATATAGAAGGTGTTTAGTTGTTGGCATGAAACCAGGAGACGCAACTTTTCAAAATTTATTTTCACAATTAATGAAACAACATTTCTTTTTAATGATCAACGTAGCTGATGTTAAACGTATTGTCATTTATGTGGTTATTATGATATGAATGTTTATTTAATTAATATATGTATGTTATTATCTCTATGTAAAGCGCTGTGAGCACAGCTCCTTGCTGGGATACAGCGCTATATAAATTATCAATTTATTATTATTATTATTATTAAACCTACCACACACCTGGTGTGGAGATATCCGAAATCTACCATACACCTGGTGTGGAGATATCTTAAACCTACCACACACCTAGTGTGGAGATATCTGAAATCTACCACACACCTGGTGTGGAGATATCCGAAATCTACCACACACCTGGTGTGGAGATATCTTAAACCTACCACACACCTGGTGTGGAGATATATGAAATCTACCACACACTTGGTGTGGAGATATCTTAAACCTACCACACACCTGGTGTGGAGATATATGAAATCTACCACACACCTGGTGTGGAGGTATCTGAAACCTACCACATACCTGGTGTGGAGATATTTGAAACCTACCATACACCTTGTGTGGAGATATCTCAAATCTACCACACACCTGGTGTGGAGATATCTGAAACCACAACACACCTCGTGTGGAGATATCTGAAATCTACCACACACCTGGTGTGGAGATATCCGAAATCTACCACACACCTGGCATGAAGATTGATCTCATACTCATCACAAAATGGATGTTTTACTTTGACCACCCTCGTACACGTACACATGAATACTCATCTTTTCTATTCACCACCCCTTCCATAACGTTTTGATTCTCCTCTTGCAGTTCTCCTCTGACCATCAAGGTCCCCGATACATCGCTTTGGAGTTTCAACATTTTAAATTTAAAATATAGGTTCTATGTTAAATTGATACCATGAGAACCGTTGAACAAATTGATTTCAGCCTAGGGGTACATCAGGTTTCACACGCGATTTAACAAGACAAGTACGATAAGATTTTTAAAAAAATAATATTTATTTAAAAAATTAAACAAAAAGTTGGGGAATGGGGGGGGGGGGTACTAAATCTTTTTGTAACGGTAAAATTAAAATAACGTCCCCAGGGAGTTTTCCTTGTTGAATACGTGATCAAAGACGTGGCTCAGGAAGGATTGACTAATCGCATGGTGAATAATGGGTTAAAAACACAAGGCTATACAATACACTTTTTAAAAAAAAAAACTGGAACAGGTAAGCATTATTTTTTAACGAAATAATTTTAAGGTTCACGACGCGTTCATAGATTTGATTTCAATGTTTAAGACTTTTGGAAGAAAAAAAATGTCCGGAAAGTAATGAGTTGGGTTGGGGGGGGGGGGAGGGAGGAAGAGACACAGAAAAAGGAATTCACAACCATGCGTCACAGTGAATTTCTTCAATAAACAAACTAAACACCGCACGCAGAACAACGCTTTTGGTGTCACGTGAACATGAGCAAGAATTTAAATTAAAAACTTTCACAGCATGGTTATAATTAACAAAACAAATTATTTCAAAAGTGTTGGAAAAACTTCTTTTTTCCTAAGGAAATATAATATTCTTATTTTCTCCCCAAATCGTTCGGCGTGTTAGAACCGGTAAATTGACAGAAAACATATTTTTAGGGAATTCTTGGAGTTTTGTTTAAAGCATCTAAAAGTAAACTCCAATTCGCTAGGGATAGAATATGATGAAGTCTCCGCAACGAAAAGATTGAATAGCCTAGGAAGTTTGGGAGGGGGTGGGGGGACTGTCTGGGGTACCGACCCTCCCATTTTTTCCACGGCTTAATTTTAATTTCAGAATGTTGGTTTTAAAAAAATAAATCATCGCAAGTGTGTTCTTAGAGAACCAACGCATATCTCGAAATAACAGCTTCCAACAATATAAGAATCCTGAGGACAAATCAAGTCCAAGAAAAGACACTCGAAATGTCTCAACATTTTACTATTGGACCTAACTGATACGAATCACAGTGTCGAGGTGTATGGTGATGTAGTTGATAGTGATGCCTAAAACAAATAAAATAAGACCTACTCGGTGTGCATGAAGATCTGTAAGTGGGAGAAAACAAAAGATGTCAATACTTGTCTTAAGGCCATTCAACAGCAATTACATAAATATATAGATAAAAATGGACAAACAAAATGTTCTTTTTAAAAAAAAAAAATTAATTTGAATAAACTATAAAAACGGATGTATTATCAAAAATCGTCATCCAATAAAATTAATAGGCACTGTGGGCGAAGCTGACCTGCTGCCAACTAACGGAAAGCATTATCCTGCGGCAAACAATGAATTCACCATTTTCAGTTTGGTAACTGATACTTAACAGAAATGGTTCGGACTTTAAACACAACAGCATGATGTATTTAATGCCATGGGGAAACAGCCACAAGAACCAGAAAAATTACGATCTTAGTACATATGGTAATAGTACTCCAAGCAAACATTTCTGTTACCCAGTTTAACATGTTGATGTCACCCAGTTTAACCTGCTGATGTCATCCAGTTTGACCTGTTGATGTCATCCAGTTTGACCTGTTGATGTCATCCAGTTTGACCTGTTGATGTCATCCAGTTTGACCTGTTGGTGTCACCCAGTTTGACCTGTTACTGTCACCCAGTTTAACCTGTTTCCACTAAGATTGTAGACTAAAATCCCATAATAAAATGTGTCTACAATTTCTGATGACTCAGAGTGAAGTGCACTTCGTCAGCTGTCTAATCATTTTCTTGAGACCAGACGTACACACAAACACGGTTCGTGAGAATTTCGTGACCTCATTCGAGATTAGTTTAGTTCAACTGCTTGATAAAAGGGGAAGAAATTCGATATAAGGATTTAATCAACTGCAATCTACACCAACCTTTGTTACTATTCCAAAGTATGTATGACTAAATCGCATTTGCAACTAAACCCATCCTTGCAAGCACTTCTTTGATTTAAGATGTAAAAGTGTCAAAAAACCACACATAGAAAGGCTCTAGGAAAATAACTGTTAATTTGAAATGGTAATACTTTATACAGTGTTTAGTACATGTTCCCATGAGATATGCCAGTGAGGATACACAGTCTTGGGCTACCTAGGGCCGGTGCCACAATGACTTCATGCAATAATGCTAGTGCCCCTCGTAGAGTATTTAGATTGCTACATTCTACCGCCGCCACTTATAAAATGTAGCAGCTCAGGTAATGGAACAACCCTTACCACACCATTCTGGGGGCAAATTATTAAAACACGGTAGGTGAATATTTGTTGATGTATTTTCTCCTTCCACTGAACTGTATAATATGCATTGAAAAGATTTTTTGGTTATTAATGTTGAATGTTTTTGTATGAAGACCAATGATCCCTTTAAGCTGCGTGGCTGCGCAGCCGTTTAGAGATGCCGCGCATCAAATTTGGTAACATATATGGCACAAAAAAGGGACGCTGTGCAACTTTGCACACTAGTATTTTTTTTTCTTTGCACACATACCAACGAACATACAGGGAACATTGGTGCAGACTATTTCCTGGGACGTCATGATAGGACAGCCTGTCTCAACATATTATTCCTAGACATGGGACGTCCTGATAGGACAGCATGTCTCAACATATTATTCCTAGACATGGGACATCCTAATAGGACAGCCTGTCTCACAACACCATTCCTAGACATGGGACGTCCTTAGAGGACAGATTGTCTCACAACACCATTCATAGACATGGGAAATCCTAATAGGACAGCCTGTCTCACAACACCATTCATAGACATGGGACATCCTAATAGGACAGCCTGTCTCACAACACCATTCATAGACATGGGACGTCCTTAGAGGACAGATTGTCTCATCACACCATTCATAGAAATGGGACGTCCTTAGAGGACAGATTGTCTCATCACACCATTCCTAGACATGGGACATCCTAATAGGACAGCCTGTCTCACAACACCATTCCTAGACATGGGACGTCCTTAAAGGACAGCCTGTCTCACAACACCATTCCTAGACATGGGACATCCTAATAGGACAGATTGTCTCACAACACCATTCCTAGACATGGGACATCCTAATAGGACAGCCTGTCTCACAACACCATTCCTAGACATGGGACGTCCTTAAAGGACAGCCTGTCTCACAACACCATTCCTAGACATGGGACATCCTAATAGGACAGCCTGTCTCACAACACCATTACTAGACATGGGACGTCCTTAAAGGACAGCCTGTCTCACAACACCATTACTAGACATGGGACGTCCTTAAAGGACAGCCTGTCTCACAACACCATTCCTAGACATGGGACGTCCTTAGAGGACAGATTGTCTCATCACACCATTCATAGAAATGGGACGTCCTTAAAGGACAGCCTGTCTCACAACACCATTCCTAGACATGGGACGTCCTTAAAGGACAGCCTGTCTCACAACACCATTCCTAGACATGGGACGTCCTTAGAGGACAGATTGTCTCACAACACCATTCATAGACATGGGACATCCTAATAGGACAGCCTGTCTCACAACACCATTCCTAGACATGGGACGTCCTTAGAGGACAGATTGTCTCATCACACCATTCCTAGACATGGGACGTCCTTAAAGGACAGCCAGGGTGGCTCACCCCGAGTCAAATTTGGACAGGGATGTCAAAATGACTCAATTAGTCGAAATATTAGGGACCCGATTAAAAAAAATCGACTTATAGAGTTTTCAAGTAAGGAAAAATGGCGCGTTAAAGGTGTATAATTTTGCCAAGACAACTCATTTGAGTGTGAGAACCACTCATTACAGCGTGAGAACCACTCATTACAGTGTGATAACAACTCATTACAGTGTGAGAACAACTCATTACAGGGTGAGAACAACTCATTACAGGGTGAGAACAACTCATTACAGTGTGAGAACAACTCATTACAGTGTGATAACAACTCATTACAGTGTGATAACAACTCATTACAGTGTGATAACAACTCATTACAGTGTGATAACAACTCATTACAGTGTGGGAACAACTCATTACAGTGTGATAACAACTCATTACAGTGTGATAACAACTCACTACAGTGTGAGAACAACTCATTACAGTGTGATAACAACTCATTACAGTGTGATAACAACTCATCACAATTTGAGAACAACTCATCGCAATGTGAGAACAACTCATAACAGTGTGAGAACAACTCATAACAGTGTGAGAACAACTCATAACAGTGTGAGAACAACTCATTACTGTGTGATAACATCTCATTACAGTGTGAGAACAACTCATAACAGTGTGAGAACAACTCATTACAGTGTGAGAACAACTCATAACAGTGTGAGAACAACTCATAGCAATGTGAGAACAACTCATAACAGTGTGAGAACAACTCATAACAGTGTGAGAACAACTCATAACAGTGTGAGAACAACTCATAACAGTGTGAGAACAGCTCATTACAGTGTGAGAACAGCTCATTACAGTGTGAGAACAACTCATTACAGTCTGAGAACAACTCATTACAGTGTGAGAACAACTCATTACAATACGAGAACAACTCATAACAGTGTGATAACAACTCATAACAGTGTGATAACAACTCATTACAGTGTGAGAACAACTCATCACAATATGATAACAACTCATAGCAATATGAGAACAACTCATAACAGTGTGAGAACAACTCATAGCAATATGAGAACAACTCATAACAGTGTGAGAACAACTCATAACTGTGAGAACTACTCATTACAGTGTGAGAACCAACAACACATAACAGTGTGAGAATTATTCACTACAGTGTGAGAACAACTCATTACCAGAGGCGTCACTAGGATTGTATCACCTTTGGACGTAAGCTCATGGTGTCATCCCCCTCACGACTTAACTCATGGAACTCCGACGAGTTTTCCAGTCCCTAATAACGGAAACATAGAATTTTACATTTTGGTGTTACCCCCCCCCCCCTGATGGTGTCAACCGGGGCGGCCTGCTGCCACTGCACCCTTCTAGTGGCGCATTTGCCTGACTGTACCTCATTTTGTCACTGCCAGCCAGCCGGCCCGCCACCCCAAGATTTGTACTTACTCCCCCGACCCGCACCCACTGCACCACACGACATTTTCAATTGTTGATGACCGTTAACTTTAAAAACAATGAATAGCACCACAGACAGATTCATTGACCACAAATAATGAATAGCACCACAGACAGATTCATTGACCACAAATAATGAATAGCGCCACAGACAGATTAATTGACCACAAACAATGGATAGCGCCACAGACAGATTCATTGACCACACAAACTGTGAACCTTACACCATGATCTGAGTCGTTTCAGTTCAGACAACTTCGGACAGTAAACAAATTGTTTAATCACATCAATAAATTAAAGCCTCATTAATCGACTAATACAAAAGAAGACGCCCTGCGACATTTATCTTTGTCAGTAAAAAATAACTAACACAAGTAATCAATCAAATAATATATTTACAGTATATAAGACATTCTATATCATTGAAAAAATAATTACGTGAAGTTAATAAAAGAAATAAACACAGAAAACCAAAACAAAAACAATGACACAGGATAAAAGAAAAGGGAGGAAATATGAGAGGTTATCATGACAACCACACGACGGGGGAAAAGATTCCACTGTTATGTAAAATATTATGAATTCGGTTTTTGTTCTGCCTCACAAATTGTATACTGGAGCCAAATTTCATGTGTATATGTTACATTTTTTTTTTGTTATATATTTAGAAATACAATCTTCAAGTTTATTTTACACTGTCACTTGTCACTCTTTTCGCGATTTTATGGTGCAATAAACAGCACCACTTCTGTGGTATTGGTGACCAATCAGCGAGCACGCAGGTAGATCAAATGTTGATACAGGCAAAAATCAAACACGAGGGGCTTGCTGCAACAGACATGGGGGCGGGGGG